>JASVEL010003456.1:0-177646 GCA_032618575.1 Nicotiana noctiflora
GCTCAGTCCACAATAAGCAATTAAGTCACAAAACAATTCATTTTCCTTATTTCCAGTTCTCGATTCATAATTTATGAAAAATACTTTAACTTTATTAATTTTGCAAAAGCCGGTGACTTAGCATTTCAAAAGTGTGATTTCAATTTCCAGGACTGAGATCAGTGATTTAAGCAGTTATAGCTATCACATAAATATTGTCCTCTAAGGACGCTACAGATCGGCACAAGGCCCCAAACAAGGCTTACCGCCCACAAATATAGCAAATACAGTGTATTTCCAACACTAACAACATGTTATTCACTTTCCGGGATGGACCAAGTCTCAATCCCCAATCACAATCAATCCCGCACCTGCCACGGTGTGCGAGCCACGCCCTATTAGCGTCACAATGTGCTAAGCCGGGGTTTCGAACCCTCAGGCTACAATATACACAAACTACTCACCTCTAGCCGGTCGTAGAATCGTCCGCGATGCCTTTTCCTTTGAATTGCGTTGCCTCGTGTGTAGAATCTAGTCAAATAACAATAATTATATCAATTACGGGTCAAGGAATCATAACCCACTTCAATTTATATGAAATTCTCATAATTACACTAAGTTGGTAAAACCCGACCCCGGGCCCCACTGCTCGGAAAATTTCGAAATTAGCACCAACGCGATCCTTATCTCGCCACGAGTCCGTGCATATAAAATTTATCAAAATCGGAGTTCAAATGGCCTTCCAAATCCAAAAATCCCGTTTTTAATACTTAGGCCACATTTCTTCAAGATTTCAACCCAATTTCATGAAGATTAATGTTAATACTACCATAAATTGATGTTTTTGAGTCAAGAATCTTACCTCCGACGATACCCGATGACTTCTCAGTGATTTCCTCGAGTTTTCTTCTCTCTAGGGCTTGAAATTGAGTTTTGGGGGTGTAAACCCGTAACTCTCTGTTTCTGGATTTTTATTCACTGCCAGACACCATTGTTCATCGCGTTCGCGTGACCCTCTACGCGTTCGCGATGAACAAACCAGCCTTACTCTTCGCGAACACGACTCTGGCCACGCGTTCGCGATGCTCAAATCCTGTAACCCTTCGCGGACGCGACTCATCCCACGCGTTCGCGATGTTCAACTTCCCAGCCACCCGGATTTCTTCTACGCGTTCGCGATGGACCTCCCGCGAACGCGAAGCACAACATCACGACTCTACGCGAACGCGACCCAAGCAACGCGTTCGCGATGCTTAACACCCCAGACCTACGCGAACGCGACTCCTTCACCCGCGAACGCGATGCATAAAAAGCCTTGGCCTTCGCGAACGCGACACCAGTCACGCGAACGCGAAGGCTTAAGGACCTGGGCAGAACCTGCAGTTTTCTGCAGAGTTTTTCCAAGTTCTAATTGCCCGGTTGATGGTCCGAATCCATCCCGAGGCCCCCGGACCCCAACGAAAACCACCAACATACTCCAAAACATGATACGGACATGTTCCAATCATAAAAACACCATACTAAACATCAAAATCTCCATTTATTCACGAATTCAAGCCTAAGTTTCTTCAAAACTTCCAAAACTAACATTCAATCCAAAACCTCGGTCAAACGATGTCCGAATGACCTGAAAATTTGCAGACATATCCAAAATCACATAACGAAGCTACAGAAATTGTCGGAATTCCATTCCGACCCCCGGATCAAAATATCACCTACCATCCGGTTTTCGCCAAAATTCAACATTCGCCAATTCAAGCTTAAAACTACACCGGACCTTCGAATTCAATTCCGATTGTTCTCCTAAGTCATAAATGATCCCCCGGAACTAGTCGAATTGTCAGAATCCGGTTCCGAGCACTCTAACTCAATAGTCAACTCTCGGTTGACTTTTCATATTCAAGCTTTCTTCGAACATGCTATTTGTTTCATTTTCAATCTAAATCACTCCTAACTCACCCGATATATTCTAATACTGTTTTAAAAGCATAATATATGAAAATGCAAGGTAACAGGGTGGTAATTCCCGTAACGACGGGTCGGGTCGTTACAAGTAATTATAATGTATATACGTGCGGTGTTTGCGTAATTTTTCCTAAAATGTTTACGTTCCTTCTTTTTTTCTTTTCTTTAAGTTCCAATTTCTGGCTACTTCGGTAAAAGGACATTCTTTAGGAAAATACTCGTTCCGACTTAACTTACGTAGCACCTTTTCTTTTCTAATCGGCGCAAAAAGAATGCTATGTATTTTATTTAAAAATAATTTAATCTTAAATTTTTTATTTTATCCTTAACGAATTGATTTACAATAAAATAAGTATTTATGATTTGTTTTGGACGAAAGTTTTAAGAGTCTTTCTTAAACTCGGTTGCCAAATCAAACACTGGACATAAATTAAGAAGTGACGGAGGGACTAAAATAATTAATTAACACAAAGCCATTGTACCTGCAATAAACGCAAGGTTCTTTCAGGTAATGAGCCATTACATGCTAGAAACCAAATTAGTAAGTTTACTGTACGGGCACCGTTACAAATGAATGGAGAGTTGGAGAGAGGGAAGGGCCTCAAAGAATGGCTGTCCCTTGACATTTCTCTCATTAAAGTGTTCCAAAACCTTAGCTGCACGAGTTGGTCGGGCTGGTGCATGCCATTTTTTAATAACTAATAACACAAAAAGAAACTTTCATTTCATTCACCTTATTATTCCCAATCTAGATAAAGGCCAACCACCCACCCACCCATCCACGCCCTGATCCCTTCATTCTAACTCTTTTTACGGGTGTCCAAGGCGGTGATTAATTAATTCTCGCCATGGCCTGCCTATCAACTACCACTCCACTATTATTATTGGAAATTTTAATCATTTCATATTATTATTGTTGCAGCAGTTATTATTGTTGTGATAGTTGCCAATATGAGGGATGTCATTATTAAGAACCCTGAGAAACACGTGTCATCATCATAATCTTCTAGTGAATAGGAGCGCGACGCGTTGCAACTGTTGGAGCACGCACCTCCTTTCTGGAGGAACCGAAAGAGGTTATCCAAGCAACTTTCTATGTGCGAGACTCCACGTGATATTGCATGGGAGAAACAACGTCGTCAAATTCTCCTCCAGGAAAGGAGGAAACAAGGGATTCACGACCCCGACGACTTGACAGACGAGGACCTCAATGAACTCAAAGGCTGCATCGAACTAGGATTTGGGTTCAACGAAGAAGAAGGTCAGAGGCTATAAAGCACGTTGCCAGCGCTCGATCTTTATTTCGCGGTGAACCGCCAATATTCCACGAGCCCAATCTCGATCCTTGGTAGCAAAGGTTCATTACCCTCTCCCGCTGGATCCAGCTCGTCGTCGACATCTCTTTGAGGTAGGTCCTCATCATTTGGAAGCCCTAGGAGTGACTCTGTCGATGCATGGCGAATTTTTAGCCCGGGTATGGCTCTTCTTCTAAGGAAAACACTCAGGTTCCAACCTCAAATCTCTAAGCGAAAATCTTATTAATAATCAAAAGAAATATTAAAAGTATAGGTATGAAATTATCCTTAATTTTAAAGCCAAGGCAAAGTGGAATGAATAATGTAACAAACATATA
This sequence comes from Nicotiana noctiflora, assembly GCA_032618575.1. Classification (NCBI taxonomy): domain Eukaryota; kingdom Viridiplantae; phylum Streptophyta; class Magnoliopsida; order Solanales; family Solanaceae; genus Nicotiana; species Nicotiana noctiflora. The sequence goes on from JASVEL010003456.1 coordinate 3,578, forward strand.
TATATATATATAAAGGAAGTGTAATAATTTCTAGGAGGGGATTGGAAAATTTTAAAATCCCAATTTGAGATGTATAAAATCATCATGTAAAATATGTAAATGATAATTAGATAGTACTATTGGGACCTATATTCAAGTTGAGAGTCGTCACAATTTTAGATAATTTTTAAATATTCTGGGAAACTGTGGGAAAAGATTCATACGATTAATGCCACGAAATATAAGATGCACTATTTTTCGTTAGTACTTTTTAGTATTAGAATAACTTATATAATCCTCTCCCTGTCCCACTTTATTTTGTTTGTTTTGTTTGACTCTAGGGGAATAAAATTACGGTTTCTTTGTCCATTATTAAGCCTAAAAGTGTGCGCTCTCTCTAACAGCATAAACTTCAGATTAAATAGACATACACTTTAACATTGTATTAGAGCAGACAAGAGCTTGTGGTTTCAAATCTCACCATTGCCCAAAAAACAAAAAAAAATTGTTCCGCTTGTTTGGCTAAGGGGAAAAAAGAATGTGGCTAACACATGAGGGGGCACATAGAGACATAATATAATTAAGTAATTAAAAGTGTGCTCTTTCTAATAGTTTAAGCTTTTAGATGAGTTGGTCATACCAATTCAATAAATTATGCATTTATCTTATGGTGCAAACGAAAGCTGTGGCTTTGTGGAATGCTTTCATCGATTAGTTATACTCCCTAATAAATCAAATAGCAGTCTACTGAGTAAAAACCAAAAGAATTGAGTGAATTAAGTTTGCACCAGTGTCTTCGTCCTTTAGTGTAATCCACCGATGAAAAGTGCTATGTTTGTGCTTTGTAAAAGAGAGTGTCAGCCCTCCATTTGTCCAATGGGCTAGAGAGAGATAGCTACATATAAAGTAAAATACCCTTTATGCTTTGATTCAAGCTTATGCAAATTGAGTTTTCCCTTTTCGTTGGGGATGAAGCGAAGAGAGTGTGGTATACATCCTTCTTTAAGAAATGTTATCTTGGACTATGAAACTGGAAATACATGTTCCTTCTAAAGTTTATGCACAACGATTGTCATATCTTCAGTATTTAAAGCAAATATGAAGGAAATTTGCCTATAAGGTTTTGCAAGTGGCTACTGTTTTGCCACACGAATAACTAATAGACATAATTTGTGCCAAGGGGCTTCCTTTTCCTGAACAGCTAGGAATGAAGATAAAAAATTCATGTAGTTCATTTAATCTAACTGTGAGGAATTTTGTCCATTCTTTTACTTAGAGTGCCTCTGAGTACTGGGTGCTTTGTCTTTTATAATTTTCACATTTTAAATTCATACTAGTCTTTTTCTGCACAAGTATATCCTATGATAAGTATTATTATATATAAATCTAGAAAAATAAAAAAATTATGTATTCTGAAAAAAGATTTACTGCTTTCATTTTGTCACCGTACAAGGAAATAATGGAGTTCTTTTACTAATTATAAAGTTAATGCGTTCCTACATAACAACAGCAACAACAACAACAACAACAACAACCCAGTATATTCCCACAAAGTGGGGTCTGGTGAGGGTAATATGTAGACATGCTTTACCTCTACCCGAAAGGGCAGAGAGGCTTTTTCCAATCGACCCTCGGCGCAGGTAAGAGAAAGGCAAACAAAAACAAAAACACAAACAACATTAGTTACTCCAGCATAAATCGCATAAATAATTATCCAAACATAAGAGTCATAAGTACCATAAATAAACTGGCATGCAATAATATTAAAACAGTAACCGTTCCTACATAACAATACAATGAAATAATGAAGTTCTTAAATTGATTAAAAAAGTCAAACAGTGAATAAATGGAAACTATGAAGGCTAACAAGGTAGATCACCATTTCGTGGTGGAGCTTTGTGGTTTTATTATACAGTAGATTTAGTTTGTGGTCTACCCAATAGACAGGGCTGTAGCAGTCACATAGTTGTTTCACTTCCCAAAGTTGTAGAACATGAACCTTCCAGTCTTCTTTCCCCTGGAAAATCAAACATGGAACTCATCATACATAAGGATGACAAAGTAGACATTGAGTTGGCAGCTGTGTGTTACTATTTTAATGCATAATGGGTTTAATATTATGTGGTTCTTGCGCAATAAAATATTAAAATTAAAAAGTATTTTATTGATAATATGTGCAAGAGATGATCCTCAACAAGTTAAGACAAAGCTGAGGCATTGGGCACAGGCAGTGGCATGTTCTGTAATGCAGTCCCATTGAAAAGGTGGAGATGGATTGTACATAAAATAATTACGTAAAAGTTAGTCACAACCTAGTCTTATTTCAAGAAAGGAAAGAGTTCGTTTTTTCTCAATATGCAACCATTATAAACGGAACAGAGCCTTTCGAGATTATTAATCATAAGGTAAGGAGTGGAGTAGTTTCAAAATTGGTTTGGAGAGAGATAACTTTTAATTCATTCAACCATAAAGGATACATTCAAAATGCTTAAAATTATCTACTTAGCTTTCTGGCTTTTTGATGCCCACAGAAACCTGAATTTTTTTTCCCTTCCGTATATCAGCATATTTTCGTACTTAATTTTCGTTTTCATTTCCATTGGGAACTCAGAATTACAAAAAAAAGGTACTATGATCTATGAAAACCGACAAAAAGAGAAATAAAAGTTCTGCGTTAGATCTGCGCGCAAGAGCGACTCTGATATAGCCTGTATAAAAAATAGGATGTATATGAAAATTGTATGCATGTAGATTTTATTTCTTTTTGTAATAACTATCTCGTTTCTCTGTTTAAGTTTATATACATGTAGAAACTTGAATAATATTGTGTACCTTTCTTACCAATGAAATGAAAATTTGTTCTATGTTTTTTTAGTTGTCAGAAAGGAGGGAATGAATTAGAAGGAAAGGATAAGAGAAGCCATAAAAAAAGGACAAGATAGTAAGAAAGGCACTTCCTTCATCATGAGTTTAGCTTAATGGTTTCCTCTAAACAGTTGGGATCTCATTGGAACTTCCTAAACCTTTTTTATAGGAAAAAACTTGTGCAGCGTCCAAAGTAAAAACTTAGTTTAGTGTCCAAACTAGTCTTCAATTTCTAGAAAATCCTCAAAACAAGAAGCGGCTTTCATATTGTTTTGTTTTGAAATATATGGCTTACGGTAGATGTCCATGTCTCCTAATGAAGTTACTCCCGTTATTCCTCCTCATGATGTAGTTAACTTTCCCATTATTTGTCACCATTATGGTTGTAACAACCACACCTCCATAAGTTCACTCATGATCTCCCCGTATGACCTTAATGCTTAACCCTTTAATGTTCCATAGTGTAACCTTATAAATAGAGGTACTGAAAAACATGTTGTACATACTTGAACACTTGAAAGAAATAACAAAGCTCAGTTCCTCTATCTCTTATTATCACGACCCAAGATCCCATCAAGTCGTGATGTCATCTAACCCAACCCGCTAGATAAGTCCAACACCTTGATGCACTCAAACAAGGATGATTGTGCAATCACACAAGGAAGAACACTACTAAACTATTGGCTAACGCATATACATCTATAGCCAAAGGCCTCTCTATAGCTGGAATAAATTTCAAACTTCTCATACTCTCTGCCTTCCTACTCAAGGCATTCGCTACCATCCTTACATGCATGATACACGATAGTGATATCATAATCCATAAACAACTCCAACCACCTCTGCAGCCTCAAATTTATGTCCTTTTGTTTGAACAAATGCTGAAGACTCCAATGACCAGTGTAAACCTCACAAGACACACCGTACAAGTAGTTCCTCCAAGTCTTGAGTGCATGCACAATACCCATCAACTCTAAATTATGGACCAGATAATTCTTCTCATGATCCTTTAATGGGCGCAACGCGCAGGCAATCATCGTACCATCCTACATCAACACACAACTGAGGCAACCACACGACTCATCACAATAGACAGTATACATCCCCGATACTGAGGGAAATACCAAAATTAAAGTTGTAGCCAAAGAATTCTTGACCTTTTAAAAGCTCTACATACACTTGTCACAATATTCGATTGGAACGCCCTTCTGAGTTCAACTTGGTTAGTGGACCTGCAATAAGCGAAGATCCTTCCACAAAGCAATGATAATGGCTTGCCAAACCTAAAAAAACTCCTGATCTCTATAGCAACAGAAGGTCTGGGCCAACTCTGAACTGCCTCAACCTTTTTTGGATCAACCTTGATCCCATTATTAGAAACCTCGAGGGCCAAAAATACCACGGAATCCAACCAAAATTTACACTTGGAGAATATAGCATACAACTTCTTCTCCCTCTGAATATGAGCACAATCCTTAAATGTTGCTTATGCTTCTCCCCACTATGAGACTAAACAAAGATATCATCAATGAATAAAATAAAAAAGGAATCTAAATATGGATGAAATACCTTGTTCATCTAATGTATGAAAGTTGTTGGGGCATTAGTCAAACAATAAGATATCACCAAGAAGTCATAATTCCCATAACGAGTCCTAAAAGTCGTCTTAGGAATGTCGGAACCCCTAATCTTCAACTGTTGATAATTCGATCTCAAATCAATCTTCGAGAGTACCCTGACACCCTGAAGCTGATCAAACAAATCATCAATGCGAGGTAATGGATACTTCTTTTTTATAGTGACCTTATTCAACTGCCTATAATTAATGCTCATCCTCATAAAACCATCTTTCATCATTCCAAACAAGACTAGTGCACCCTAAGGACAAACACTCGGCTTGATGAATATCCTTTATAAAAAAACTCATGTAATTGCTCTTTCAACTCCTTCAACTCAACCGGAGCCATACGATATATAGAGTATATATGGGCCGAGTGCCCAACACCGAATCAATACCAAGATCAATATCTCTATGTGGTGCTATGTCCGATTGGTCTGCATGAAACACATGAGGAAAATCCCTCACTCTTGGGACTGGATCAACAATAGAAATATCATCACTAACATAACTAACAAAGGTCCGATTCACCAAACACCCCTTCGCAACCATTCCTTGAGCTTTTAGATATGAAACCACCATACAAGGGTATGTTCAAGAGAACCCCATTATTTTGGCTAAATGAAACCACCATACAAGGGTATGTTCAAGAGAACCCCATTATTTTGGCTTTGGTAACCCTAACATTGCCAACATCATGGTTTAGGGTGAGATGCAATAATAGCATGGTACGTAGATATCCAGTTCATACCCAAAATCCACTCAAAGTCGACCATACTAAGCAACAAAATATAATTCTAGTTGGATAATCCCTAATAGTAACTAGACACGACCGATATATACAATATACTATAATAGAATTACCAATAGGTGTAGATACTTAACATAAACATGTAGATAACCATGAGGCATATCTAAATAAGGAGAAAAATATGATGACACATATGAATATTAGACCCCGAATCAAACAACACATAGGCATCTCAATGACAAACCAAAACCATACCTATGATCACTATATTTGAGCACACCACCTCTGATCTACCAGAAAAGAATAACAATCAACCTAATTAGCTTTAACCTGTTTCCCTCCTTTACGAAGACCTCTAACTGCATGTCCTCCCCCTTACTAGATAAATGGTGGAGCAATTGGTGTGCAAAATCACTTCCTGAGAAAACTATGGAGTTGTGACCCTAACAAGCCAGATCCAACGCCTTCTCATGTGGCAAAGATCTCTTCATTCATAAAAACCTCTAGCTTGCTGAGGCTGTTGAACCTAAACACTGCCTCTGATGGTCGGAATTTCCACTATAGAAACCTTAAATAGATGAAGCTCGGTACGAACTTGCTAGGACAACACTGAAGGATGATGGAACTAGAGTGCTAAAAGACAACCAAGGCACTACTCCATGGGCTACATGCTGTGTAGAATGAGTGGTCCAACCATGATAGCCCCTACCAAATTGAACTTTACCTTTAAATAAGGTACCACTAGAACGACGTGGTCTTTTACCTCTCAGCATAGCTTCTTATCCCTGGCTACAAATACACTCGATCATTCGAGCTATCTCTATACTCTGGTGAAAGTAGTCCCAATATCTGACTCTCGAGCCATATAAACCTAATGCCATAATTTAAACCCTTAATAAATATCCTCACAATCCGAGCCTTGGTGAGGATAAAGATAGGAGCATAGCAATATTATTCTCTAGATCTCGCCTCTTACTTGGTTATAGTCATGCGATCCTCTTGAAAATTCTCAAACTTGCCTCCTAACACATCCCTCCTGGCGTGTGGCATGTACCTCTCAATAAATAAATGTGAGTACTAATCCTAAGTAAGAGAAGGTGAACCTGCTAGTCGGCCCAATTTATAAGTCTGCTACCATCTCCTAGCAGCTCCTCTAAACCGGATGTAGTAATGTCTATCTTCCCTTTATGAAAACTCCTTGGATGTATACATGATTATTACTACATATCTCCTCTATGTGTTAACTTCAAAATTGTATACATGCCTTTTATGCATATCTCCCCTGTATGCTGCTTTAGTTGACGAAATAATACGCAATACATATTTTTTATAGATGTCTCTCTCTGTGTAACCTGACTTATCTATTTTTGCATATCTCCTCTATGTGTAGAATGATTTGTATATTACTATGCTAGTGCATATCTTATATATTGCACAATTAGTCTTATTTGTAATTCATGCATAGATTCCAATACTGATTATATGTATATGTGTGTATTCATGAATTTTACGGATTCGACACATGGGTATCATTGGTGATTCTTGCCACAATCTCTCCAAGATTAGTAATGATACTTATTGAGTACATAAGTAGGTTGTACTCATACTACACTTTGCCTTAATTGTGTAGATCCAGGAGTTGGACCAACTGAATGTTAAGTGCTGGACTATTATTTAGTTGTTGAGACCAAGGTAGAGTTGATTCTTGACTGCAGTCCATGACGTCTCCTTCTATTTTTATTACTATTATTATTTTAGATATGTATTTAATTTCAAACATGTATTCACATGTTAGAGATCATGACTATGTGTTACCAATTTATTGGGTATTGTTACAATTGTTTGCTATATTTATGCTTATTTGACATTTGAACCCCTTTATTTTGTCTTTGTTATTATTTTCCGCAAATGATTATCGCTTGGATTTCATAGCAAGTGAGGATTTTAAAGTCATGACAAGTTGGTATTAGAGCACTACGTTTCTTAGGTCTCATGAGTCATAACCAAGTCTAGTAGAGTCTTGCGAATCGGTATCGAGATGTCTACAACTATCTTCGAGAGGATACATAACTGTTCGGAAAACTTCTCTTCTATCATTATTTATTGTGCGTATTTATTTATTCTAAAGTTTGAATATTTGCTCTTCTATTTTCTCATAGAAGGTGATGACACATTTGTTCACGATCAATTTTGACCCTCCCCTTTTAAAATTAAATTTTTTACGCTTATTGATCAACAATAATGTAGTAGGATATTTTAAAATTATTAGTATCTATTTTACTCAAATAAATATAATATAATAGATAAATAAGTATAATAATAGTTAATAATATTTACTATATAATTATAATAATTTGGTCTTAAATAATTATACCGCCTTTAGTACTTTAATTAATTAATCGAATAATTAGCTTTCATAATTTAATATGTGACTGTTGTAATTTTTCTACTTATCTTGATAATATAAATTTAATTTAAAATAATTAATTAGTAACACATCTATTAATTTCATTTGATTATGTTTTATTGGGATGTAGTAAGTTTAATAAATTTAGTTATAAAAAAGGAGGTTAACATTTAAAATAGGCTACAATTACAATTGATAATTTTTAATTAAGGTCACTGTAATTTAATTTAAATTCCAGCTCAAATACCAAACTAATTCGCCCAAATATTCCTGACATGGTCCGATCATCCCATTAGCCGTCACCTTTGGCAATCCACACCACTCCCTCTGTACCAATCACATCAAGCTATGTCACCCATCTAAAGCCACTCCCATAACAAACACAATCTATCAATATCATTGATCAAATTTATCAATGGTCCAAAATTAATCATAATTCCCTTTAATTTTATACCTTCCGGTTTATTTACATCACCAATCAGATCAACACCAATCCAACAATCCCCATTAAACCACTTACATTTTCTTTTATTTTATTTATTTTTTTGTCACAAATTATTAGAGATGTTGATAAAAAATATCCAATAGCTCAGATTGGATTCACCCCTTAACTCACAAAAATACCCTTAAACCTTAATCATTTTCTCCTGACCCCAGCCGCCCCTATTTCTCCTTTCTCTCACTTTTCTCTCATTATCTCACCCCCTGCCATATCTAAACCTTGAACAAATCAATGTAAGGTCACCGGAGACAACTAAAACCTCATCAATCTCCCCCAATATGCTGAGAATCCAGTCGAACATTTTTATCATCCAATTTCAAAACTCAGACCGTGAAACCCTACATCCAAACATGAAAAAGCAAGAATCTCACTATTTTCACCCTATGATTGTTTAAATTATAAAATGCATCCAGATACCGTAAGATACTTTACCTCACCATGATGATTGTTGGTCTAGAGGTCAAGCGTAGTAACCTCTGGATACTAGCTTTGTTTAGCGATCCGATAGCCTCAAACTCTACTCTGATCATCATATTGAATAGGTAAAAGGTTCTATTGGGAACTCAGAATTAAAACAAAAAAAGGTACTATGATCTATGAAAACCCCCACTTCCAACCGAGAGGTTGTGAGTTCGAGTCTTCCCAAGAACAAGGTGGGTAGTTCTTGGAGGGAAGGATGCCGGGGTCTATTGGAAACAGCCTCTCTACCCTAGGGTAGGGATTACCCTCCCCAGACCCCACTAAGTGGGATTATACTGGGTTGTTGTTGTTGTTGTTGTTGATCTATGAAAACCGTCAAAAAGAGAAATAAAAGTGCTTCTTTAGATCTGCGCGCAAGAGCAACTCTGATATAGCATGTATAAAAAATGGGATGTATATGAAAGTTATATGAATGTAGATTTTTTTCTTTTTGTAATAAGTATCTCATTTCTTTGTTTAAGTTGATGTATATGTAGAAACTTGAATGATATTGTGTACCTTGCTTACCAATGAAACGAAAATTTGTTCTATGGTTTTTTTGGTTGTCAGAAAGGAGTGAATGAATTGAAAGGAAAGGATAAGAGAAGTCATAAAAAAAGGACAAGATAGTAAGAAAGACACTTCCTTTATCATGACTCGTGAGTTTAGCTTAATGGTTTCCTCTAAACAGTTGGAATCTCATTGGAATTTCCTAAACTTGTTTTTATGGGTAAAAACTTAGTGTAGCATCCAAAGTAAAAACTTAGTTTAATGTTCAAACTAGTCTTCAATTTCTAAAAAAATCCTCAAAACAAGAAGCGACTTTTATATTGTTTTGTTTTGAAATATATGGCTTACGGTAGATATCCATAACTCTTAATGAAGTTACTCTCATTATTCTTCCTCATGATGTAGTTAACTCCCCATTACTTGTCACCGTTATGGTTGTAACAACCACACCTCCATAAGTTCACCCATGATCTCTCCATGTGATCTTAATGCTTAACCCTTTAGTGTTCCATAGTGTAACCTTATAAATAGAGGTACTGAAAATCCTTTTATACATACTTGAACACTTGGAAGAAATAACAAAGCTCACTTTCTCTTTGCATATCTTATTGTCACGACCCAAAATCCCACCAAGTCGTGATGACATCTAACCCAACTCGCTAGGTAAGTCCAACTCTTTGATGCACTCAGACAAGGACGATTGTGCAATCACACAAGGTAGAACACCGTTAACCTATTGGCCAACGCCTGAACAACTATAGACAAAGGCCTCTCCATACATTTTAACATTTAAACTCCATACTTATGTCAAACCAAACACCACCTTCACATCAATATAAATTACCTCATTCTTCTCTAAGCACACTTATGTCAAGAACCGCCACTTATCAAGAAATTTTTTTTCATAACAATCCAACTATATTTTTTTAAATTCAGGTGGCTCTTCCATTTTTCAAAACAATGCACCTTTCTCCTCACTCAATAAGTTCCACTCAAAAGCCAAACCAACCACCCCACACTTTAACTTTTACAAAGTTCATAACATTCAAGTGCTCATGAGGTGAAAAGGTTCAAATAGATGGTTAATTCAGACAAATTGATAAGGCTTGTAATGTAGTTGCCAAAGAAACATGATTAGAGGCTCAAAGGGGTTAACTACGATGCAATGCACGGAATAATGAAAAATCTTACATACACATGGAACATAACTCACTCAGGATTGGATTCACAAACACTCTTGTCAAAGTAGTTAAGCAAATTTAAGATAATTCAATTTAAGGTACTTATACAAGAGTAAAAAATTAAGCATAAGTGTCACAACCAAAGTACTCACTATAAGGCATAACCAAGTCAAGAGATATTGTTTCAATTCATAGCACAACACAATGGCTCCTACTCCAAAAAAAAAAATTAACTACACCCGGTTCAAAATAAAACCCTTGGAAAAGAACCATGGCCCAAAGAAAAACCAAGGGGGAGTTACTACACTACCTAAAACAAAACAAAATTTGGTATTTTTTTAGACTTAACTCCCTCAAGAAAACTGTCTAGAAGTCCGTCATCAGGAAAAGTCCAATCTTTTAAAAAACATTATTTAACTAATTTAACACAGCTAATGTAGCATGAAATGTCACCCAGACAATCTCCTCACCCCACACTTAAAATTATGCATCCCCAATGAACACCCATACATACAAGAGGTTGAAAGAAATTCCCTGGTAGGCCAAAGGCCGAAGCACTAGTAGTTCATGGGGTACTTAGACTTCTCCTGAGCTTGGTCCTTCATGCGGGTACCTCATACTTAGTTCAACCATTTGGTTTGCTATTGCATCCTTCAAATACCTTTAATTTCCATGCTCCCAGCAAATAAAAAAAAATTAACACTACAAAAATTATACAATTAAAAAAATAAACGAAAGCAATAAAGCTGGGTTGCCTCCCAACATGTACTTGATTTAACATCCCGGCACGACGTGAATTACTTTTTGCCTCCACCTCGAGCTTATGAATTGAACCCCCAATTTGGCATCAAGTTTTTGGCTATGCTCTAGGGGTGGAGGAACAAATCTAATTGGCCCAAACAACCATTGCACTATTCTATACTTCTTGACTTTTAGATGAGGTATGTAGTCCGGTCTTTCTGGCAAGAAAATTTCCAGAATGTAGGCAGGTTGTTCCTCATTCCTTGACTTCTCAATCGGCTCGGATGACTCTATTTCCATACCGCCATCCAAGCAAAATATAGAAAAATGTTTAGAGTGAGGACCAATGCACTCAAACACATGAACTTCGGGACTTTCAACATCCTCAACATCAATGATACTAGAGTCAACAAAATTTGTACCCCAATATCCTTGGTTGACTCTAGTCTCAATTCTTCAACATTGACATCTTCAAATTTGAGTTGGCTAGGTTGTTGATGTTCTACCCTGACCTCCCAAATTAACACCTCAAATTCATGCTTTTCTTGGCTATTATCCTCAATATTGGCTTGTTAAGTATTAAAAGTTCCAACCACTTGACTCAATTGAGCCTCCAACTTGCGAATAGTTGCCTCTTGCATTTCTATATGAATTGTTTCTCATTGTTTTGTTCCAGAAGGCACTTTAGCATATCCTTGATCTCTTTCATGTCCGCGTTCCCAGGTTATTTATTCCTATTAACTTCACAAGAAAATGTAGAACCATCATAGTAAGGGGTTGGAAAAAAATAACAAATATAAGCACAACTATGAATGTGACCATTTTGACAATCACACATATCAAACACATTCCACAAATAATATTGAGTTGGTGCACATAACTCTCTCTTAGGAACGTTTTGAAAATTTTGCCATAGGTAGTTTCTTTCACAATATGTATTAAGATCAATAGTAGAACTATCTATACCTAAATTCCCATAATTCCAATATGTCATGTTTCTCAAATCAACAATTATAATAAAATAAAAATAATAAAACAAAAAAAATAAAATTAAAAATCCAAACTCCAACCCTAGCAATATATACAACTACAACTTCACCGTTAGTTCTCCGGCAACGACGCCAAAATTTGATCACGCCCAACTCTAGTCCTAAAAAGGATAAGCGGTCGCTACAAATATAATGCGGTTTACAAGTCCGAAGTCGAATCCCACAGAGAAACAAGGCTTAGTTGTATTTGTTTAATATCATCACGAAGACAAGATTGAAAATAAATAAATAGTTGAAAACTAACTATTCTTGAATTGTAAACAATTGAAATAAAGGTCTAAGGTAATGGTTTTCTCCGTAGTTGATTTCCTTGGTTGTATATTTCTTATAGCTGTGAATTAGTTGCCTTTATCAATCATGAACTCTCCAGCTACCATAAATCTCTCTCAAGCAATTATGTTAATTTACTAGACGCACTCTCTCAAGCTACGCTAGCTAGATTAACATTACAGTTCACTTAGATCGCACCCGAGGTATCATTATCTCTAATCCAACCTCTAAACCATCGGTTATGACTCTCGTCTGTACTCCAGGAGTGATATTTTTCAAACAACTACCTAAATATGCACTCTCTCTCAAGTATATACATAATAAATAGGAACGGTTAATTGAGGATCCTTTCAATTAACTAAAATCAAAACTTAGTTGAACAGATAAAAATTAACAACCAACTCAAAACTATATTAATATAGCAACCACTTCATCCCCAACGGGTTTCACCAAAACTTTAGATTAGAAAAGTTAGCTACTCATGAAAATAACAAAAATTACAAAATAATTCATATTCAAAGGTAAAAGAACAATGAAGAAGATTAAAGATTGATGCCCAATGATCCTCCTTGCCTCTTTAGGTATAATTTTAACCAAAATATGTCACCCCTCTTCAAAATAAGTTTAGGACCCCTTTTATACAAGTTGGAATAGTGTAGGACCGAAATAACCTTATCCCGAATAGGACTTTTTTTTACGCCTAAAGCCAGGGACGGATGCCCCCTTGTGCAAGCGGTGACATCCGACACCGCTTCGTCGGAAAATTTCATTAAATATATATATTTTATTAAATTTATAATATTCCAAAATAAGTCATTATAAACAATAAAATGATAAATCTTGCCACGAAGTGTGTCCTGGTTCATTGGATATGCAGCTTAAAGTGAGTGAGTGGTAAGGAGTTCGAACCGTGATGGTAGTAGCAGATGCATATTGAACTATATTTATCTCTTTTTCTTTACTTTTCTTTTTAGTCGAATTTCTTGAAGTTTGTGAGTTGGATTCGTGAATTATTTAGGGGTTATTTTAATTTGTAATTCAACTTTAGTTTTAGTAGAAAGAAATCCTCCTAAAGCACCAGTTAAGATTTCAAAATCAAGTTTAATATTTGAAAGTTCATCTAACTTGGAAGAAAGGATCAATGAGACGAAACCACATTTATACCGAAAAATAAGTGTTTTAAATTTCTTGAAACTTATTTAAATTTGAGTGGTTGTGTGATGCCTTATATGAATATGTAGTACCATGAGACTTTATGAATACATTTCAAAAAGTAAAAACGCGCCGAAGAAAATTATAATATTTTAGTTGTATTGAATTTTATTGTTATAATTTGAATCTTATTTTTTTAAGAATATAGCATCATTGTTATATTTATTTATGTACTCACTCTTTAAACGTTGACATCGCTTATGAAAAATTCTGCGTACGCCTCTGCCTGGAGCGGTGCGGCCGCGGTCAAAACGCAGTAGGACCGCGGCCAGACAGGTTCTCTGATTTTATGCCGCGTTCAGTACTGCGGTTGTGATTTCGACCGTATTGTTTACCCTGTTCCGTTTGGAATTTGGTAAAACGTAAAACATGAAAGTTGTAGCCCTTTGGATTATCGTTCCAACCATATTTTGTGGAGCACAAATGGAATTCTGAGCAAACAGTTATGGCTATTTTACTAGACAATGTGCAATATGTCTCCTCAAGTCTTCGTTCGTACTTAATTATCAAATTTGACCCCCGAATATGATCCCAGCTTAATTACTTGGGATTTTACTCAGACTTTAAAGTTCCAAATCACTTGAATTCATTTCATAACATCTATATAGCTCGGAATCACGACTACAACTATATGGTATAAAACATACTGTTAGTGCAAAACACTAGTGATTAAAGCGTAGACTCAACTAAAGTGCAGTAAATTAGAGTGTAATAATCGACTAAAATACGTAATTATAGCCTATAATCAATTGACTTCTTTGGATGATGTGTGGTTAAATTTGAGCCAATTAGAGGTGATTTCTAAAGCAAAAGCGGTTTTGGAGCTTTAGACTAGCCTAGATGAGGTAAGTGTATTGCGAGAGAATTTTTTCTAATAAATATTAATGTTTACTACATTTTTTTTTTAATAAATAATGATTTATGATGTGTGATTGTCCGATATGGGAATTGTGAGTGCCAATCACAATGTGTAACAATCACAAATACAGATTCTTCTTTTCCTTCTTTTCCTAAAATGGCTAGATTGCCTAGTAAGTAGTTATTAATCTTTTTTAGGAAGATTTTTGGCGTCCTCAAGGAAAGGAGGATTTCATACCAAATAAGAATATACATCTCATTAAGTATTAATCAAGGAGTAACTAAATATTATTTAGTAACTTCTTTTTATTTTTTCCTTAAATTCCTAAATTACCATATAACTAAATATCATTATTATTTTCCTATTAAAGTTGTTTGACTCTTCCAAAAGAATTTAGAGTTCATACCCTATAAATAGTGTATCCTTAAGTTGATAAACAACAATTACAACTTCGTTTGGAAGAAAATAAAAGATGGCTAAATTGTGTAATTTGTTATTTTCTCTGTTGCTAGTTATGCTGATAGCATCAACAGGTCAGTTTCTTCTGTTTCTTTTTTTATTAAATACTGATATCAAAAGCCTATTCTTCCAAAATTTAAGTGTACAAGTTATTTTAAGGGTCGTTTGGTTAATAATTCCTCCCCATACCCTACTTTATAAGATTGTTGTTGTTGTTGTTGTCGTTGTTTGGTTAATGGGAAAAAGGATTATTATGTCGAAATAAATTATAAAATTATCTTATCCCATATTTTGGTATAACTTTTTCATTTAGAAATTAATAATTCCAGGATTATTTATACCAATTTTAATATTATTTTGTATATCACACTCTATGTTTCTAACAATTTAGTGGTTATTAATCCCAGTATAAATTAACAAAATGATGCATTTGCTCTTCTAAAAAAGACATGGCTAAAATTGGAAATAAAAGTTTAATTCAATTTATCTAGTTCAAATAAAACATATATTTTTTATTACACTCTATATATATCGTATTCAGTCCAATATCTACTAATAAAAAAATATCCACTAAATAATTATGTCATTATATTTACTAAATAACTTGTTCCTAGCCAAGTGACCCCTAATCATACCCATTTCTCGGACGTAAACAACTAATTTACTTCTATTACTCTTTTCGCCTCATACTTTATTATGTTACATTTTCTTATAAGATTTTTTAGTTTGATAAAGAAAAAAAAATTATAATGGAAATTTTAATTTCAGGTTTGGTCCAAGTGAAAGGTTTCAATTGCTGCACTGACAACCACATAGGAAGTTGCGTTCCAGGCTCAAGTGATGATAGCAAATGTGATGATCTTTGCAAGCAAAATTGTAAGGGAGGCCATTGCAAAGTCATAGGCTCTACAGCCCCCAATCACTTCTGTCATTGTCTTTGTTAACAGACCGTCCAATTTTTTAAAATCACCATATGTGACAGTTTTTACGAAATAGAGATTGTTAACATTCAGTACACAATGTTTTGGAAATTCATAAAAATATTTAAATCTATAACCTTTAATCTGTTTTTATCATCATAATATAAATATTTTTCTATTCGTTATTGATTTTACTTTCAGAATGTTAGTACTGAAGAAGAAAATGGTTAATTTTTAAATATATAATCTTCTCATACTAAATAAGTTGGCTCGCTTTTTACCTTAAAAGTACTTAAGTTAAGCCAGAATTCCATGTCGTATATCATACATCAATATAAATTGAATGTCTTGAGAGTGCTAAGCTAATTTGTAAGGCGAAGACGAGGTAAGTTAAAACGAGTTCCTTCTTTTAAAGATTTCCATAAATCTCACGATGGCATCTAACCAACTCGCTTGATAAGTCAACATTACATCTCATGCAACTAGACTCTAAAGAGGACAGAGTCTAAAGCCTACAATGATGAAAATCAAGTTAAGGATCACTATGGTCCAATTAATCACTCAATAATTATCAAAGTCACTCAAGAGTCTCAAATTAAAATCACTAACTACAATTATTTTCTTTTAAACCATAGGCACGTAGTTAAGTGTGTTGGTGCCAAATGTAGTTTGAATAACTCTTTTTAAAGAATGATTTGCTTCGGGCTTTTATTCATTATTACTACTACTATTATTATTACCCAAATACAAAAACGAACTCATTTCCTTATGAAAGTTGTAACACCATCTATCATCGAGAATAGTTACTAATTCATACAAAAGGCCACCTTTAAAAAGAATCGTGACATAAAAAAAATCAAAGACTTATTACCTACGCTACTATGAAAAACATAAATATTGCTGAAGTAAAAAGAAGCTACTAACAAAAACAAAAATCAAAGTAAACACATAAAGAAGCTAATGAAAGCAATAACTAACTAAAGATAGATAAAATAAGAAAAAACAGAATCGTTCAATTATTACAATCCAAATGTGCCAAATGTATCATTAAATCATCAAATAAACTCTACCTTTTGTTGATACTCATTTTTTACCTATGTATAAGCATGCCCAAGTATTTTGGTATTTTTCTAACTTTTAAAGGTTTTTAAATTAATTTATTGCTCATTTTAGCAGTATAAAAAAAAGCCACGAATTATGTCCAAAATTAACAATTTTGGTGAATAATTTATTTTATTCTCAAATTTATACAAGTATAGTTAAGGTAATTATTATATATTTTTAAAAATTTATTTGGTATTTTAAAAGCTAAATTGCATATAATTTCAATTCTAGCCTATTTCAAGTTTAATAGCTTTTAATTATAAAATTGGTTTCAGTATTTTAAATTAATATTTATGTATTATTAACTGACTCGGTACTTTTAATTTGCTTTTAAAATTAGTTTACTAATTTTTATAAAATCAAAGTGGAAAATGCTATTTAACCTTTAGCCTCATTTCATTGCAATTACAGTCTATTTATATTTTAATTTTAGTCCTCAATTGACCCAATCCTAACCCCCACTTGGACCGGCCCAATTTCAATGTTACCTAGCCCCTTAACCCGTTTGTTTAACCTGCCCGACCTTTCTTTCAATCCAGGTCGTTGATCATTTTGATCAATGGCCAGGATCGTCCCTTACCATTTTTAATTCCCCTACCCTAACCTAATCCCCCCATTTCGTTTGGTCCGCCGCCTTTGAATACTCTCCGCTCTCAAAACACTCTCGAAGGTTCTTCAAAACCTTAGTCGTCTTCGACCTTTCTTCCACCATACTTTCATCGGAATCTATGGCTTCTCAGGCCATGAATGGTCTGTACTCACCCCCCTCCACCATTAAACCCTGGGTGTTCGAAGTGTTGAGGTCTAACCTCGATGGTTTTCTTTCAGATCTTCTTAGAGCTATAATTCTATTGCCTCTCTGGCCTTTGCACTGGCGTATTCAAGCATTAGGAGCCTATTTGTGATCTCATCCAACTCAAGATCGGACTTTCTTCCAAGCATTTTCTATTTCTAGGGTTTCTTCAAAACCCTAAGCTAATCAAGGTTTTTCTCTATTTGTTTTCTTAGGTCTATGCTATATCCATGTTTTACTGAATTTTTAAAATGGTTTCCCAAATCTTTTCTTTCAAAATTATTTTTCTTCGATTTAGGGTTCTTTTGATTCTTCCTTTTTCTTTTCTTTATGTGTGTTTGTCTATACTATGTTTTACCACGTATGCGTTGTTCTTCTGCTTTTCTTTCTACTATGCATGACTCTCATGTACTTTGTACTCTACTGTGTCTTTTTACTAGGCTCCCATGTCAATCTTTGTTATGTTTTTCTATATGTTCTTTGCTATACTTTTCAGTATTCTTTTACTCTATGTGATTCTTGCTAAGTTCTTATATTTTGTTTGCTTTACTGAACTTCTGTTGAGTTCTAAACATGTTTCATCTACTGTTGCTTAAGTTTATATCACCTCTTTTCTCTTCTGAACTTGTTTAAGTCCCGAACTTTTCTTAAACATGTTCTTTACGCTCTTAAATCGACTTTTTCACTCCGTTGCTTCAAACCTACTATCATGTCTGTTTGTTTTTCATGAGTTGCTGAAAGAGATCTCTGAGTCTGTTTCAATTGCTTGCCTTTTCATCTCTGTGTCTGATTCGAGTTGAAACCCTAGGATTTGGGTTTTTTTTTTGGCAAGTTTGATTTGGTGTTTGGACTTGGGTTCTACTTTGGAATCCTGAACTCCCAGACTCATTCTAAGTCTATAAACTGAACTGGAACCTCTTTTTATGACTCTGAACCTTCCTATGCTAGTTGTATGAGGACAAACCGGACGCAAAATATGGCTGGTTTGTATATACACGTGGCCGGTCCGGATGAAGTGCAGGACGGGGACGCCTCCTCATGAGGACGACGACATTCGGGGACGTTCTCCCTTATGACCGTACGCCAAGAGGGACAGTTTCGCCCTTAAATGTCGGGTCGGCGGACCTGCCTAGGTGGACGCCCCCAACCTCTCCCTTTTTAAATTTTCGTTATACTTGTAATTTCTTAGCGGCGATGTAATAGTTGGGCGAGGGGACCTCTTCTTATATAAAGATGGGTCTCCCCCCATTTGTAAGGACCGATTTTTTTTAATAATACAATTCTCTCTCTATATATCTCTCTTCTCTCTATTATCAACATTTCTACTACTCATTTGTTCTTGATACTTGATTAAATTTTATTATCTTCTTATAAAGATAATCTGTATATACCAACCCGACGATCAATCTTCAATATATATTACCTTTGATTTCGATTGTCCCTTTATTTACATTGATTGATTTGTTCAAAGGTATTCAACAACTTTTAAGTAAAATAATTTGGCGCTGTCTGTGGGGATTTCGAGAATCAAACTCGTAGTATACATTCGCAAGATCCGATCATTGGAAAAAGTTTCGGAATGGCTGAAAGTAACGCGCGACCTAAGGTTGTGGCAGAAGTTACCACAAACCTCCTGAGTGCCATGAATGAGGCTGGTGGAAGCACAACCACCAATGTTACTCCCTTTGCCGCGCCTGAAGCAGAAACCTCCCCCACCCCTCAGGAAAGGGACTCCAATCCAAAAGAGGCACCTCCAGCGGTCAGAAGGCTACTGGAGGAATGGCTGACTAGCACCTTGAGCAGCTTGGTGGAAAAGCCACCGCAGGGTTGCGAAAACGCCGCTCCGGCTACAAGCAACACCACCGCGACAGACGAACAGGAAGAAACACGGACCAACGGCCAACTTCTCGAGACACTGACACACTAGCCTCCATCCTCAGAAAAATAAAGGAGATGGAGGGCGAAAACCAGGTCCTCCGCGACCAGATGAAGGAGCACCAAGACAAGGTTGATAAGATTCCCGGGGTGCCTAAACTACTACCCAAGCGGGACGTAGGAAGGTTCGTGGAACAACCTTACTCGAAGAAGCGGCAACCTACACCATCCCGAAAACCTTTAAGATGCCCCCATACCTGAAGATGTACGATGGAACCACCGACCCCGAGGATCATCTCATCCACTACGTCACTGCAGTAAAAGGTAACGACTTGTCTAAAGAATAGGTACCGTCAGTACTGCTAAAGATGTTCGGCGAAATGCTGACCGGAGGAGCGCTAACCTGGTACTCTCAACTACCCGCCAAGGCGATCTCGACTTTCGAGGAAATGGCTGATAAGTTCGTCACTGCGCATGCCAGTGCTAAGAAAGTAGAAGCAAGGGTGAACAATATATTCGTCGTCAGACAGACCGCAGGCGAAGGCCTCGGGGACTTCCTCGCCAGATTAAATGGTGTAAGAATGAGCCTGCCAAATGTGTCGGAGGGAATGGCGGTAGCAGCCTTCCAGAACGGGCTTAACAGAGACGGCTCCAGGGCTACCAAGAAGCTGCTGAGCATGCTCATGAAGTACCCTCCCACCACTTGGGACGAGATCCACAATGCTTACTGCGCCGAGGTGCGGGCAGATGAAGAGGATCTTAACGGGCCAGCCCGGCGGCTGGCGGCCGTGCACCCGGATGCAAGGAGAGATCGACGGCATGAGGGACGCCGGGCCCCCCTCGTCCTAGCAAGGAACGACACCAATAGAGATGCCGTACAGATGCCGTGCAGCGTCACGTCGCCCCACTCAGAAACGATCGAGGTATGCCCCCTTTTTCTTCACATAACTTTTGTGTTTCACCCTCAGAAGTGGTGTACGCACTGGAGAAGCTCGACACTAAGGTGCAGTGGCCCCAAAAGATGAAATCAGACCCAGCCACAAGGAAATCCAACGTTCATGTACGAATTCTATCAGGAACGAGGGCATCAGACTGAAGATTGTATCGGCCTACGGCAGGAAGTCGTTAGAATGCTCAACCAGGGCTACCTGAAGGAACTACTTAGCGACAAGGGGAAAGCTAATTTTGGTCGCAGACGGGAGCACTCCATGGGTCCTCCAAAGCCACCCTCTCCGACATGTACGGTAATCATAATCATCAGAGAGGGGGATGACGCCACCATCAACCACGTCAAATTCACCAACACCTACCGACTGAAGAGAACCATCTCCCACGAACGGTACAATGACCTCGAAGGGAGTATCATCTTTGATAAGTCTGACGCCGACGGTTTGTGTTTCCCTCACTATGATGCTTTAGTTATTACCCTGTGTATCATTGATACCGATGTCAGGAGAGTCATGATCGATGACGGAAGCGGCGCCTGCATCATTCATCCGAGAGTCCTCCCACAGATGGGACTCGAGAATAGAATCACTCCCAGGTGCATAACTCTAACTGATTTTAACAATGCAGTAGAGCGCACATCAGGAGAAGTGACCCTGCCGTCCTCGCGGGAGGTGTCACCCTAGAAACAACCTTCCACGTGATGAACCAGGAGACGGCCTACAATGTCATCATTGGACGCCCATGGATACACGTCATGCGAGCAGTCCCGTCAAGCCTGTACCAATTGATCAAATTCCCTACCCCATGGGGAATATTCAGCATCAAAGGGGATCCGCGCACAACGCAGGAATGTTACAAAATAACTCAAGATTGCGCTCACACCAGACAACTAAACGGGGCGAGCACAAAGTCATAGCAATCAACCGTGTCGGGGACCCAAGCAAACCCGACGACCGACGCCATAAGGGATCCAGACATCAAAGAAGCCTGTAATGCTACGACCGAGGAGCTCGACCCGATTCAGCTAGACCAGAACGACCCTGAGAAGAAGGCCTACATCGGTCACGGGCTCGTAAATCCAAGTAAGTACCATGAATTCTTGACTAAACATGCAGATATGTTTGTTTTTTTCCCATGCAGACATGCCAGGGATCTCGCCAGATATCGCCACACACCGACTCAACGTGGATCCATTATATCCACCAGTAAAACAAGGCAGGAGAAAATTCAATGCCGCCATTAACGAGGTGGCCCGAGAGGAGGTAGACAAGTTACTAGCCAACGGTTCGGTCAGAGAGTCAAAGTACCCGCAATGGATCGCCAACGTGGTAATGGTCAAGAAGAAAAGCGTAAAATGGAGGATGTGCGTACCGACCTGAACAAGGCCTGCCCTAAAGACTCTTTCCCCCTGGCCTACATCGATCAGCTGATCGACGCTACAGCCGGTCACGAGCTATTAAGCTTCTTGGACTCCTATTACGGCTATAACCAAATTCTGATGACCGAGGAGGATCAGGAGAAAACCACCTTCATCACCCACCAAGGCACCTACTGCTACAGGGTGATGCCTTTCGGGCTGAAGAACGCGGGGGCCACTTACCAGAGGTTGGTCACTAAGATGTTCAATAAACAACTCGGGAAGACCATGGAGGTTTATATCGATGACATACTAGTTAAATCAGCAAAAAAGGCGGATCATATAGATCACTTGCGAGAGGCCTTCGAAATATTGAATAGTTACGGGATGAAGGTGAACCCCGAAAAATGCACTTTTGGTGGGGCATCTGGGAAATTTCTCGGTTTCCTTGTATTACATAGAGGGATCGAGGTCAACCCTGACCAGATAAAGGCGATTGCCTCGATACCCGAAGCACTTACCAGCAAAAAACAGGTTCAGAAGTTGACAGGCCGAATAGCCGCCCTCTCTCGCTTCATCTACGGATCATCAGAAAGGTGCCACAAATTCTTCAATGTGTTGAGAAAGGATAACGGCTTCCACTGGAGTGACGAATGCGTTAAGGCCCTCTAAGAGTTGAAAACGTATCTGACATCCCCGCCACTATTGGCAAAGGCGAAACCAAACAACCCCTACTGATATATCTGGCCGTCTTCGAGGTTGCGGTCAGCGCAGTGCTCGTCCACAAACAAAAAGGTGCGTAGTCACCTATTTATTACATCAGTAAGACTCTAGTGGACGCCGAAACTCGGTACCCACACCTCAAGAAGCTGGCATTGGCATTAGTCACGGCTTCCCGAAAGCTGAGACCTTACTTCCAATGCCACCCCATCCGGGTAGTAACCACCTTCCCTCTAAGAAGCATCCTACACAAGCCCGAACTGTCGGGCCGTCTCGCCGGATGGGCTATAGAACTCAGCGAGCACGATATCACCTATATCCCTAGAACTGCCATCAAATCGCAGGTTCTCGCCGACTTCGTAGCCGACTTTAGCGCAGGCCTCTCGCCTGAGGGCGAGAAAGAGGCCTTGCGAACAGCCCCTAAGATGGACCTCTAGATACTCCACACCGATGGGGCTGCGAACACCTCAGGATCGGGATTGAGACTCGTTCTCGAGGTCCCCACGGGCGAGGTCATTCACCAGTCCATACGATGCCCCGAGATGACTAACAACAAAGCAGAGTACGAAGCTGTTATTGCAGGTTTGAAATTAGCCGCCAGATACGGGGCCCGCCGACCGATCTTGCATTGCGACTCACAGCTTGTGATAAATCAAGTCGCCGGGGCCTACCAGATCAAGGAGCAAAGATAACAAAAATATCAAGCTGAGGTCTGTAAACTGATGGCCCAATTCGACGAGTGTCGCTTCGAGCAAGTCCGTAGGGTACACAACGCCGAAGCCGACGGGTTGGCCAAACTAGTCGCAGTGGCCACTAACCCTGAGCAAAGAAAGCACCGTCACCCTCATGCATTCCGCCATCGATCACGGAGAGGTATTCTCTCTACACCTAACTTGGGACTGGCGCAACCAGTTTCTATCATACTTGCAGGAAGGGCACCTACCGCACGACAAAAAAGAGGCCAGGAAGCTTCGCACACAAGCAGCCAGATACTGCCTGATGAACGGTGATCTCTACAAAAGAACTTTTGGAGGACCCCTGGCCAAATCCTGGGGCCCAACCAGACGACTCCGGTACTGGAAGAGGTCCATGAGGGTCATTGCGGCGCCCATACAGGAAACAGAGCACTCGTGCGGTGCCTGATACGGGCCGGTTACTATTGGCCCCCCATGAATAAAAAAGACGCAGCAGACTACGTCCGACGATGCGAAAAATGCCAAAGGTTCGCTCCCATGATACATTAGCCGGGGGAACCCGTCCACACGGTCACTTCCCCATGGCCATTCATCAAATGGGGGATGGACATAGTCGGACCGCTACCTGCCGGACGAGGAAAGGTACGCCTTTTATTGGTTTTAACTGACTATTTTTCTAAATGGGTAGAAGCAGGCGCCTACGCCCAAATCCGCGAGCAAGAAGTCATAGCCTTCATCTGGAAGAACATCATATGCCGCTTCGGCATCCCAAAGAAATAACGTGCGACAACGGACGACAGTTCATAGGACAAGAGACAATCGACTTTTTCGACAAGTGGCACATCAAAAGGATACTCTCAACGCCATATCACCCAGCCGCCAACGGCCAAGCAGAATCATCTAACATGACTATATTAAACATCCCGAAGAAGAAACTTGAAGACGCCAAGGGATTGTGGCCTGAGCTGCTACTAGAAGTATTGTGGGCACATAGAACCACCTCCAAATCCTCTACAGGAGAAACTTCCTACTCATTAGTCTACGGAACTGACGCCGTCATACCGGTTGAAGTCGGCGAACCGAGTCTCAGATACTCACACATAAGCGGAGATGAGAATGACACAAGCCGACTACAAGACTTGGACGAGGCCGAAAAAACAAGAGAAATGGCCCACATCGGGCTAGTGGCGCAGAAACAGTAGGTCGAGAGATACTACAACAAAAGGACAAAAATCCGTCCACTCAAGATAGGCGACTACGTGCTAAAAGCCAAAACACTGGCATCCAAAGATCCCGACGAGGGGAAGTTGGGCACCAATTGGGACGGACCCTACAAAATCATCGCAGCAGCAGACAAGGGCTCCTTCAAGCTGGAGACCATGGATGGAAAGATACTCCAAAACAACTGGAATATCTCACACCTCAAGCGTTTCCACTTCTAAGAGACACCCCCCAAGCCGTACTCTTTTTCCCTCTGTCGGGTTTTGTCCCAGTTGGGTTTTTCCGGAGAGGTTTTTAATGAGGCGATGAAGGAGATGTCCGAAATCGCTTACAAGATTATTCTGATGCGCTAAGCGTACCATCCAGCACGAATAGCACATCACAGGGACTAGGGCTACAACCATAATGTATGAAAATCTACGGCCATCTCCAATGAATGAAGGGCTACGACCATAATGTATGAAAGGCTACGGCCATCTCCAATGAATGAAGGGCTACAACCATAATGTATGAAAGGCTACGGCCATCTCCAATGAATGAATGGCTACGGTCATAATGTATGAAAAGCTACGGTCATCTCCAATTAATGAAGGGCTACGACCATAATGTATGAAAGGCTACGGCCATTTCCAATGAATGAAAGGCTACGACCATAATGTATGAAAGGCTACGACCATCTCCAATGAATGAAAGGCTACGACCATAATGTATGAAAGGCTACCGCCATCTCCAATGAATGAAAGGCTACGACCATAATGTATGAAAGGCTACAGCCATCTCCAACGAATGAAAGGCTACAGCCGTAGTGCACGAAAGGCTAAGGCCTAAACATCTAAAGGAGAAGGCTACGACCTCCTCCAGATGAAACAAATGGCTAAGGCCTAAACATCTAAAGAAGAAGGATACAACCTCCTCCAGATGAGACAAATGGCTAAGGCCTAAACATCTAAAGGAGAAGGCTACGGCCTCCTCCAAATGAAACAAATGGCTAAGGCCTAAACATCGAAAGGAGAAGGCTACGGCCTCCTCCAGATGAAACAAATGGCTAAGGCCTAAACATATAAAGAAGAAGGCTACGACCTCCTCCATATAAGACAAATGGCTAAGGCCTAAACATCTAAAGGAGAAGGCTACGGCCTCCTCCAAATGAAACAAATTGCTAAGTCCTAAACATCTAAAGGAGAAGGCTACGGCCTCCTCCAGATGAAACAAATGGCTAAGGCCTAAAACATCTAAAGGAGAAGGCTACGACATCCTCCAGGAAAAATGGAAGCCTAAGGCATTAACAACTAAAAGATAATGGTACGGCCTCTTCGAGGCAAAACGAAAGGTCGAGAGGACGGCCATGCAAGACGTATAAGCCCGACGACGCCCAAACTGGGACTCAGGTTAAGTGCCTTCAACGTCAAAGTTTGGGTTCACCCCAGATGGATTCAGGCAAATGGGGCCTTCGCCATACAATTTTTTATGAAGGTCGACCCCGACAGTACGAAAATAAAAGCAAAGGAGGAAGATTAGAGAAATCAATATAAGAAAAAAAAAGAATAGTTTCTTTATTGAAATATGATTACAAAATTATAGAGGGGGGAGGCTACAGGTTACAAGTATGCATAAACCCTATTCAACTATCAGGGCCTCCGCCGTCTCCTTCTGCCCCATCAGCGCAGTCCTCACCGTCATCCCAGAATATCTTCTCGATCAGGACCCGGTGCCCAGCTGATCCGCATCAGCAAAAGAGCCGCCCGTCTGAACTGGGGAATCAGGGTCGTAGCCACAAGCTTCACGAGCTGTCCTGACCAGACGGCGCTGCTCGTCGACTTCCGCCTCAGTAGCTCTGCCAGCGGCCAGCATCTCTTCGAACACTGTCCGCCTCGCCTCTGAATACACCAGCATGTCCTGGGCTTCGTGAGGAACGTCTCCAACTGGGCCAACGGCCTCCGCTTGACGAGAAACCGCCGCTTTGGCCGAAACTGCTTGAAGCTCGACCGATAAGGCGTCGACTTTGGCACGTAGCTCACCCGCCTCCATTATTGCTATGCGGCCCAGATCCAGTTCCCCCTCCCGCTGTTAGAGAAGGCTCTCTAGCTCAGCGTTCCGAGTCACTACAGTCAGTAGGTCAGCATCCGCCTTTTCAATTTGAGCTGTCTGCTTGTGCAGTTGTTCCTCCAGTGATTGTATGCTCTATCGGAGGAGGCGGAAATCTGGGTCCCGGGAAAAGTAGTCCGCGAGCACCTTGTGTTTCTCGCGGGCCTCCTTGAACTTCTTCGATGCCTTCTGAAGGGTAGTTATTTTCTTCCGATTCATTCGGCTTCGCTCGACCTCCAGAATAAGAGTCTACAAAAAAAGAGAGAGAAGACAAGTTAAAACCTCAAAACAAAGGAAAAGCAAAACGAACAAAATATCAAGTCATACCTGCAGAGAGGCACCGGCAACTCGACGAGACAGGTCTTTGTCGCTCACCGTCTTCAGCAACTCCGCTTCGGCAGCCCCGCACAATAGGGACAAATCCGTCGCGGCCTGCTCACTCTCCAGCAGCAGGTTATTACCTGTCGAAATCATTATTCGATGGCTACGACCCATCTCCAGCGTATTCGACGGCTATGACCCGCCTCCAGCGTGCTCACTCGAGCTTGCTCCCGCGGCGGCATATCCACTGGTTCAGGGGCCACCTCAACGCATTCTGATGGAGGCACGCCCGCGGGTCCGGAGGTTGGCTCAGCGGTAGTTACCCCCACGTCCGTGGTCTCAGCGGGGGCAGCTGGTATACTGTCGCCCTCGGCATTTGGAAGAGTAGCATCCACCTCAGCTGCACTCAAAACCGCAGCCCTTACCGGTCGGATGGCGTCGCCTAGCAAAACCGACCTTGATTCAGGACGGCGAGTTACCTCCTTCCTTTGTTCCACGACCACTCCCTTCCCAAGGAGCAATCTGCGCCTCTTCCGCTCTGCCGGTTCATCTTCCACCGGAGCGCCCTCTTCAACAGCGAGGGACGAGGGTCCTATGTTTTCCTCGGATGCCTGGTCAATAACCAGCTCGGGCGTGGAACGGGAAGGTCCGGGAGTGTCGACCAATAAAGACTCCCGGATGGCACGAGCAAGATCCGAGTTGGCGACCTCGGCAACTCCGTCGTCGGATGCGACTATGTTCGCCCGGCCCTCCTCGGGCTGGGCGGCTTCAGGAAGACCATATCTGACGAAGACCACTAGCTCGGCTTCCGGCGAGGGGGGACTGGCAGCACGACATCTCCGCGTCACGTTCCAGAGCTGCAGAAAGATAAAACAAAACGTCATTTGTGGCGACGCCTAAAAAAAAGAGAAGGGAACCAGTAAGTCGAGACAATACTTGGAAGGCCGTATTTCAGAGAAAAGGCAGCCCACGTCCTGCATTCTTCGTTGTAGGGGATCGGTTGACTCACCCACGCCCTTATGCCGGGGACAGGTTGAGGCGTGCGTGTCCCTACTACGTACAAAAAAAGAAATAAAAGGTGTTAGCGTCTGAAAAACGGCGTAACGACGAACAAGATACAAAGACGCTGAAAGTACAAGTCAATACTTACAGTTATCATTCCACACCTCCGGAAAATCGGTCTCGTCCGCTACCAAATCCGAGGTACGGATATAAAAATATTTCACCCAGAATTGACGGTTGGGCTTATCATCCGCCTCGACGACTAAGCCCTTTATTCTGTGATTCTTTAGCTGCAGCATCTTGCCCCTCATATAGCCGAGACTAAACAACTGCAGTAGATGGTGGACGGAGACGTCCACGCCAGCTCTCTTCGCATACCTCGTCAAGATCCGACATATCTTCCACATATACAGAGTGAGCTGGGCCGGGTAGATGTTGTAGAATTGGCACAGTGCCTCCGCCAAGGGGTAAATTGGAAGTCACACCCCATTATGAAGGGGTACTCGTGTATGGCACAGAACCCCGGCCGGTGTACGTAGACCAGGTCATTCCCGGCCACACGCATCTCCACCGCCTCCGGCACATGGCAGGACACCCTGAGGTCATGAAGTTGGCCCATAGTGTACGTGGACCTCGACTCCGCCGGCGTGGAGAAATCTTTCCTAACACTTTGATCACGAGGAAGGAGATTTTCTTCCTTTAAAGGGACAAGAGGTTTTTTGACCTTCTTGCTACCCTTCGACCACCGGGAAGCCCCGGAACCGGTCTCATCCTCTTCTGGTTCCCGACGATGACTACCTTAAGCCATTCTTTATGTCTTTTTGAGTTATTAACTGGATATTCTAAGGAAATGGTAGCAAGGATGCTGAGAACAAAGGGATGGATTGCCGGATATGTGAAAATGAGAAGTTAAGAGATAAGGGATTTTTGATGATCTAAAAGAGGGGATAGTATTGAAACTGTCCTCTATTTATAATAAGCCATTGCGCGAAATTCGAAGGGTTTTTTCACCAGAAAAGAGGCGGAAAACCGAAACGTCAAATCAACTTTATGACCAACATTGAAAACTACGATAATTATGGCGCACGCCGTCGGCAGGCGACGGTTCGGAAGAACGTGCCACATACGCACGTGTGCACGAGACCCAACGTGGGCAGGATCTATTCGCCCATCGCAGATACGCCTCGGCCACATCTCCAATAGGCGGAGGGACTATCTGTATGAGGACAAATCGGACGCAAAATATGGCTGGTTTGTATATACACGTGGCCGGTCCGGATGAAGTGCAGGACGGGGACGCCTCCTCATGAAGACGACGACATTCGGGGACGTCCTCCCTTATTGCCGTACGCCAAGAGGGATACAGTCCCGCCCTTAAATGCCGAGTCGACGGACGTGCCTAGGTGGATGTCCCCAGCCTCTCCCTTTTTATATTTCCGTTATACTTGTAATTTCTTAGCGGCGATATAATAGTTGGGCGAGGGGACCTCTTCCCTATATAAAGAAGGGTCTCCCCCCATTTGTAAGGACCGATTTTTTTTAATAATACAATTCTCTCTCTATATATCACTCTTCTCTCTATTATCAACATTTCTACTGCACATTTGTTCTTGATACTTGATTAAATTTTATTATCTTCTTATAAAGATAATCTGTATATACCAACCCGACGATCAATCTTCAATATATATTACCATTGATTTCGATTGTCCCTTTATTTACATTGATTGATTTGTTCAAAGGTATTCAACAATTTTTGAGTAAAACACTAGTCTTTTCTAATTAGCATGAAAACTCTTTCTTGTCTCACATGTCTGTGTGCTTTATATATATGAGGAATTCTTTCTTCAAAAGGGTTTTGACAGCTCGTGATTGGATTCAGAATCTCTCTATGTTTGATTGATTGCTATTGACTTTTTTAAATTAAAACCATTTCTTTACCTTTTCTTGACAACTCGTGTCTGTTACTATGTTTTAAGGAACTTTTAAGGTTAAGAATTTTTTTTTTAGATTCTCATCATCTAGTGATCTCAAAATTTTATCACTAAATAGAAAGCGATATATTTCATACACTGTCAACACCAATACCAAACAATTAAAAATTATACTTTTTTACTTTAAGATGCTCAATTTTAAAGATAATAATTCATAAACTACTATGGGTGAAAAATGAGGCCCCACCGTTGCTTCGATTTGCCTTACCTTTCAGCCGGCACTGTCTGGGAGTTCTTATTCTGCTATAAACAACATATGCCGTTTTGTTTTACCAACTAATCTTGAAAGTTTATTGTATATATATGCAGTTCCTCTTTGCAGTGTCTTTTTGAAGTAAACTATCATAACTTAGTTTATTCTCAAGTGCAAAATGAAGAATACTGCATGAGTTTTCGTTTAAGGGCATTAGTAGACCTTTCTGAATAGAAATATTATTGGAGTACATTTTTTTTAAAAGTAGAAAGACATGCTCGAGAAAATTATGCCCTTTAACCCTGATTGCATAAAAATGTTGTATATGTGATATTCTGGTTTGTCTTAGACAAATATGTTATTATGTATTCCGATTGCGGATGACAAGTACTTGATTATTCTATCTATCTTCAAGTTACAGCAAATGCATCCCTTATAATATTTGTGTTTTACTAATTAATCAACTTTTTTAATTGCCCATTATTTGTGCTTTAAAATTAAAAGCAAATAAAGCTTCTAATAACACAAAGGAGATTGGAATTGTAGGGGTGTCAACTTATTGGACAACATTTTTGCGTGTATTTAGAAGTAGTTTTATGACCGCGCGAAGTACGGGTAAATTAATTAGTTTTAATAATAATTATGTGCGACCTGCCTTTATGGGTAAAATATCATTGAAGATATCTTTCCCTTCTTTTACTACGCCCTTTTACTCTTGAACTATTTGAACAAAGAGGACAAGGGGTGCTATCGTATATAAGAAAAAATATTGTATTCTGGTAGCGATTAGCTTTCTCTCTAACTAAAAATGTGATAAGAGAAGTGCAAAAAAATTATAGGCTACATTCAAGATATACCGATTGTCCACGGAACTTTCAAGATTGGTTGAGTCTATAGAGTGTAAAAAACTTTTATGACATTTTATTAGTTTGCAGCAAAAAAGTGCTTATCAACCCTTAATGAACCAAATATTTCAAGTGCTTGTTATTAATTTTAGTACTTTCTCCGTTTCAATGTATGTGAACCTATTTTCTTTTTAGTTTGTGCCAAAAAGAATGATCAATTTCTCTATTTGTAAATAATTTATCTTTATGCAATGATTTATAACCACAAAAAATATATGTGTGTTTTGCTCAAAAGATGTTGAATACCTTTGAACTAATCAATCAATGTAAACAAAGGGATAATCGGAATCAAAGGTAATATAAATTGAAGATTGATCGTCGGATTAATATATGTGGATAGCCCGTATATGGAGTTAATAAAGTTTAATGCGGTATATAAAATAAGTGAGCAGTGGAAATGTTGATAATAGAGAGAAGAACAATGTAGAGAGAGAAAATGTCTTATTAAAAAAAATGACTGATCCTTACAAATGGGAGGAGGCCCTTCCTTATATAGGAAGGAGGCCCCCTCGTCCAACTATTACATTGACGCCCGGATATTACAAGTATATTCGGAATATAAAACAGGGGAGATCGGGGACGTCCTCCTAGATAGGTCCGCCGGCTTGGTATTCTAAGGGCGGGGTTGTACCCGTTACGGCGTATGGCCACAAGTGAGGACGTCCTCGAATGTTGCCGTCCTCATAAGGTGGCGTCCTCGTGCTGCACCTCATCAGGACCGGCCACGTGTATGTACAAACCAGTCATACTATTCATCCAATTTGTCCCCATACAGATAATCCCTCCGCCTATTGGAGATGTGCCCGGGGCGTATCTGCGATGGGCGGATAGATCCGGCCCACGTTGGGTCTTGTGCACACGTGCGCACGTGGCGTGTTCTTTCGAACCGTCGCCTACTGACGGCGTGCACCATAATTACTGTTGTTTTCAATGCTGGTCATAAAGTTGATTTGACGTTTCGGTTTTCCGCCTCTTTTCCGGTGCAAAAACCCTTCGAATTTCGCGCAGTAGCTTATTATAAATAGGAGGCAGTTTCAATATCATCCCTTCTTTTAGATCATCAGAAACTCTTTGCTTCCTCCCTTCTCATTTTCACATTTTCGGCAATTCATATCTCCTTTCTTAGCATCCTTGCTACCAATTTCTTATAATACCCAGCTAGTAATCCAACAAGAAAGAATGGCTAAAGGTAGTCGTCGTAGAGAATCAGAAAGGGCAGAGACTCGTTCCGGGGTTCCCCGGCATTCAGGGGGTAGCAAGAAAGTTAAGAAAGCTCTTGTCCCCTTGAAGGAAGACAATCTTCTTCCCTGTGACTTGAATGTGAGGAAGGACTTTTGTTCACCGGCGGATGCCGATGTATGGGAGAGGTCCACGTTCACCGAGAGACAGCTACATAATCTCAAGGTGTCCTGCCATGTGTCGGAGGCAGTGGAGACAAGTGTGTATGGGGACGACCTGGTCTATGTACATCGACCGGGGTTCTGCGCCATTCATGAGTACCCTTTCATCATGGGGTGCGAGCTTCCCATCTACCCCTTGGCGGAGGCGCTATACCGCTTCTTCAATATCTGTCCGGCCCAACTAACTCCGTATACGTGGAAGATCTGTCGAATCTTAACGACGTACGCGGACAGGGCTGGCGTGGACGTCTCCGTCCACCATCTATTGCAGCTATTCACTCCCGGCTATATGTGGGGCAAGATGCTGCAGTTGAAAAATCGAGGAACAAAGGGCTTGGTCATCGAGGCGGACGACAAGCCCAACCGCCAATTCTAGATGAAGTATTTCTACATTCGCACTACGGACTTGATGGCGGACGAGTCCGGCTTTCCGGAGGTGTGGAATGCCAACCGTAAGTACTGATTTGTTCTTCCTATGTTTTGTTAATTGCTTCGTCATCACGCCGTTTTTCAGGCGCTAACATTTTTTTGTTTTTCTTATGTAGTGGCGGCGCGTACGCCTCAACTTGTCCCCGGCATTAGGGCGTGGGTGAATCGACTGATCCCCTATGCCGAGGAGTGCATGACGTGGGCTACCTTTGGTTTGAAGTACGACCTTCCAAGTACAGTCTCGACTCGCTAATTTCTGTCTTTCTTCTCTTTTACTTTAGGTGTCTCTGTAACTGATGTGTTTGTTTTTTTT
This sequence comes from Nicotiana noctiflora, assembly GCA_032618575.1. Lineage (NCBI taxonomy): Eukaryota > Viridiplantae > Streptophyta > Magnoliopsida > Solanales > Solanaceae > Nicotiana > Nicotiana noctiflora. Next base: position 36,715 of record JASVEL010003456.1, read on the forward strand.
TTATTTTGCTGCAGCTCGGAACGTGGCGCGGAGGCGGAGACGTCGTGCCGCTAGTCCCGCCTCTTCGGAGACAGAGCTCGTGGCCTCCATCAGGCACGGTCTTCCTGAGGTCGCCCAGTTCGAGGAGGGCCCGACGGACGTAGTCGCATCTGGCGATGGGGCTGCCAGGGTCGCCGACCCGAATCTTGCGCGCGCTATTCGGGAGTCCTTAGTATCGGGCGCTCCCGGTCCTTCTTGCTCCGCGCCTGAGCCGTCTATTGACCAGGCGCCTGGGGCGAACACAGAGCCCACATCCCTTCCTGCTGAAGAGGGCGCTCCTACTAATGATGAACCGGCGGAGCGCAAGAGGCGTAGGCTGCTCACCGGGAAGGGAGTGGTCGTGGACCAAGGACGAAAGAAACTGGCAGCTCGTCGTCCTGAGTCAAGGCAGTCCTGCTGGGCGATGCCATTCGTCCGGTGAGAGCCGCATTGTTGAGTGTGCCCTAGGTGAGTGCTGCCGCTCCAAGTGTCAACGGTGACAACGTACATGCTATTGCCGCTGAGCCCACGGGCGCTGAGGCGGCCTCGGAGCCAGCAGATGCGCCATCGCGGGAGCAAGCTGGGACTGAAACATTAGAGGCGGGTCAGTTACGTAGACTTCTGATTCCAACGGGCTACAATTTGTTGGAGGAGAGTGGGCACGCCATGACGGACTTTGCCTTATTGTGCGGTGATGCCTAGGCGGAGTCACTAAAGTTGGTGAGCGACCGCGACCTGTCTCGCCGAGTCACCGGTGCCGCCCTGCAGGTATGACTTGATATGTACATTCCCCTTTTCTTTTGCCATTCTTTCGCTTCGAGGCTTTCAGCTTGTCTCTCTTCTTTTGTAGACTCTCATTCTGGAGGTGGAGCGGAGCCGAAGGGACCGAAAGAAATTGAATACCCTTCTGAAGGCGTCGAAAAATAAAAGGAGGCTCGTGAGAAGCACAAGATGCTCTCGGACTGTTTTTCCAAGGACCCGGAATTCCGCCTCCTCCGAGAGAGAGTTCGGTCGCTGGAGGAACAACTGCATAAGCAGACGGAGCAGATTGAAAAGGCGGATGCTGACTTGCTGGCCGCTGTGACTCGGAACGCCGAGCTAGAGAGCCTTCTCCAACAGCGGGAGGGGGAAATGGACATGGGTCGTGTGGCCATACCGAAGGCAAGTGAGCTTCGCGCCAAGGTCGATGCTTTGTCGGTCGAGCTTCAAGCGGCGGTTGTTTGCCAAGCGGAGGCCATTGGCCCAGTTGGGGACGTTCCTCGTGAAGCCTAGGATATGTTGGTATATGCCGAGGCGAGGCGAACTGTGTTCGAGGAGCTACAGACCGCCGGCAGGGCTAGCGAGGCAGAGGTCGACGAGCAGCGTCGCCTGGTTAGGATGGCTCGTGAAGCCTGTGGCTACGACCCTGACTCCCCGACCCAGACGGGCGGATCCTTTACTGATATGGATCAGCTGGGCACTAGGTCCTGGATTGAGAGGATACTCCGGGACGATGGCGAGGACGGCGCCGATGGGGCTGCAGGAGATGGCGGAGGCTTTGATAGTTGAGTAGGGCTTTATGTATTCTTGTAGTTTGTAGCCTCCTCCACTTTGTAAATGTGTATAGACTTTTTTAATAAAGAATTCTTTTCATTTAATGTCTCAAGTCTTCCTTTTTTCACTTTTTTTTTACTTTCGTATTGTTGAGGTCGACCTTAGTCTTTAATTTGTACGGCGAGGGTTCCTCTGCCTGAATTCATTCTTGGACTGGGGCGAACCAATATTTTGACATCGAAGGCACTTAGCCTGAGTCCCAGTTTGGGCGAGGTCGGGCTTATGCATTTTGCGCGGCCGTCCCTTCGTTTTGCCTCAGTGAGGCCGTGCCATTAACTTTTAATTGTTAATGCCTTAGGCTTACGTTGTTCCTGGCGGAGGCCGTAGCCTTCATCTTTGGACATTTTAGGCCTTACCTACTTGCTTCATCTGGAGGAGGCTATAGCCTTCTCCTTTAGATATTTTTAGGCCTTAGCCTTTTGTTCCAACTAGAGGAAGCCGTAGCCTTCTCCTTTATATGTTTTTAGGCTTTAGCCCTTTGTTCCATCTGGAGGAGGCCGTAGCCTTCTCCTTTAGATATTTTTAGGCCTTAGCCGTTTGTTCCATCTGGAGGAGGCCGTAGCCTTCTCCTCTAGATGTTTTTAGGCTTTAGCCCTTCATTAGTTGGAGATGGCCGTAGCCTTTCATACACTATGGCCATAGCCCTTCATTCATTGGAGATGGCCGTAGCCTTTCATACAATATGGCCGTAGCCCTTCATTCATTGGAGATGGCCGTAGCCTTTCATACAATATGGCCGTAGCCCTTCATTCATTGGAGATGGCCGTAGCCTTTCATACAATATGGCTGTAGCCTTTCATACACTATGGCCATAGCCCTTCATTCATTGGAGATGGCCGTAGCCTTTCATACAATATGGCCATAGCCCTTCATTCATTGGAGATGGTCGTAGCCTTTCATACAATATGGCCGTAGTCCTTCATTCATTGGAGATGGCCGTAGCCTTTCATACAATATGCCTGTAGCCCTTCATTCATTGGAGATGGCCGTAGCCTTTCATACAATATGGCCGTAGCCCTTCATTCATTGGAGATGGCTGTAACCTTTCATACAATATGGTCGTAGCCCTTCATTCATTGGAGATGGCCGTAGCCTTTCATACAATATGGCCGTAGCCCTTCATTCATTGGAGATGGCCGTAGCCTTTCATACAATATGGCCGTAGACCTAGTCCCTGGGATGTGCTATTCGTACCAACTGGTGTGCTTAGGGCATCAAAATAGATATGCAAGCGATTCCGGACATCTCCTTCGTCGCCTCATTAAAAACCTCTCCGGGAAAACCCAATTGGGATAAAACCCGGCGGAGGGAAAAAGAGTACGACTTGGGGGGTATCTCTTAGAAGTGGAAGCGCTTGAGGTGTGAGATATTCCAGTTGTTTTGGAGTACCTTTCCATCCATGGTCTCCAGTTTGAAGGCACCCTTGTCTGCTACTGCGATGATCTTGTAGGGTCCGTCCCAATTGGTTCCTAACTTTCCCTCGTTAGGATCCTTTGATGCCAGTGTCTTGGCTTTTAGTACGTAATCGCCCGTCTTGAGTGGGTGAATTTTTGTCCTTTTGTTGTAGTACCTCTCGATCTGCTGTTTTTGCGCCACTAACCTGATGTGGGCCATTTCTCTTCTTTCTTCGGCCTCGTCCAGGTCTTGTAGCCGGCTTGTGTCGTTCTCATCCCCGCTTATGTGCGAATATCTGAGACTCGATTCGCCGACCTCAACTGGTATGACAGCGTCGGTTTCGTAGACTAATGAGTAGGGAGTTTCTCCTATGGAGGATTTGGGGGTGGTCCTATGTGCCCACAATACTTCTGGTAGCAGTTCAGGCCACAATCCCTTGGCGTCCTCAAGTTTCTTCTTCAGGATGTTTAATATAGTTCTGTTGGATGATTCTTCTTGGCCGTTGGCGGCTGGGTAATATGGCGTCGAGAGTATCCTTTTGCTGTGCCATTTGTCGAAAAAGTCGGTTGTCTTTTGTCCTATGAACTGTCTTCCGTTGTCGCATGTTATTTCCTTGGGGATGCCGAAGCGACAGATGATGTTCTTCTAGATGAAGTCTATGACTTTTTGCTCGTGGATTTGGGCGTAGGCGCCTTCTTCTACCCATTTAGAAAAATAGTCAGTTAAAACTAACAAAAAGCGTACCTTTCCTCGTCCGGGAGGCAGCGAACGCACTATATCCATCCCCTATTTGATGAATGGCCATGGGGAAGTGACTAAGTGGAGAGATTCCCCCGACTGATGTATCATGGGAGCGAATCTTTGGCACTTCTCGCATCATCGGACGTAGTCTGCCGCGTCTTTCTTCATTGTGGGCCACTAATAACCAGCCCGTATCAGGCACCGCACGCGTGCTCTATTTCCTGTATGGGCGCCACAATGAACCTCACGGACTTCTTCCAGTACCAGAGTCGTCTGGTTGGGCCCCAGGCACTTGGCCAAGGGCCCTCTAAAAGTTCTTTTATAGAGGTCGCCGTTCATCAGGCGGTATCTGGCTGCTTGCGTGTGAAGCTTTCTGGCTTCTTTTTTGTCGTGCGGTAGCTGCCCTTCCTGCAAGTATGAAAGGAACTGGTTGCGCCAGTCCCACGTTAGGTGTAGAGATAATACCTCGCTGCGATCGATGGCGGAATGCATGAGGGTGACGGTGCTTTCTTTGCTCGGGTTCGTAGCCGTTGCGGCCAGTTTGGCCAATCCGTCGGCTTCGGCGTTATGTACCCTACGTACTTGCTCGAAGCGACATTCGTCGAATTGGGCCATTAGTTTACAGACTTCGGCTTGATATTTTTGTAATCTTTGTTCCTTGATCTGGTAGGCTTCGGCGACTTGATTTATCACAAGTTGTGAGTCGCAGTGCAAGACCAGTCGGCGGGCCCTGTATTTGGCGGCTAATTTCAAACTTGCAATAACGTACTCTGCTTCGTTGTTAGTCATCTCGGGGCATCATATGGACTGGCGAATGACCTCGCCCGTGGGGACCTCAAGAATGAGTCCCAGTCCTGATCCCGAGGCATTCGCGGCCCCATCGGTGTGGAGTATCTAGGGGTCCATGTTAGGGGTCGTTTGTAGGGCCTCCTTCTCAGCCTCAGGCGAGAGGCCGGCGCTGAAGTCGGCTATGAAGTCGGCGAGGACTTGCGATTTGATGGCGGTTTTAGGGATATAGGTGATATTGTGCTCGCTGAGCTCTATAGCCCATCTGGCGAGACGACCCGACAGTTCAGGCTTGTGTAGGATGCTTCTTAGAGGGAAGGTGGTCACTACCCAAATGGGGTGGCATTGGAAGTAAGGTCTCAGCTTTCGGGAAGCCGTGACCAATATAGTGCCAGCTTCTCGAGGTGTAGGTACCAAGTCTCGGCGTCCGCTAGAGTCTTACTAATGTAATAAAGGTGATTGCGTACCTTTCTGCTCGCGGACGAGCACCGCGCTGACTGCAACCTCGGAGATGTCTAGGTATATTAGTAGAGGTTCATTTGGTTCCGCCTTTGCCAGCAGGGGCGAGGATGTTAGATACGCTTTCAGTTCTTAGAGGGCCTTGACGCATGCGTCATTCTAGTGGAAACCGTTATCCTTCCTCAACACATGAAAAACTTGTGGCACCTGTCTGATGATCGGGAGATGAAGCGGGAGAGGGTGGCTATTCGGATCGTCAACTTCTGAACCTATTTTTTACTGGTAAGCGCTTCAGGTATCGAGACGATCGCCTTGATCTGGTCTGGGTTGACCTCGATCCCCCTCTGTGATACAAGGAAACCTAGGAACTTCCCAGATGGTACGCCAAAAGCGCATTTCTCGGGGTTTAACTTCATCCCGTAACTGTTCAATATTTCGAAGGCCTCTCGTAGGGGGTCGATATGGTCCTCTTTTTTTGCCGATTTAACCAGCATATCATCAATGTAAACCTCCATGATCTTCCCGAGTTATTTATTGAACATCTTAGTGACCAACCTTTGGTAAGTGGCCCCCGCGTTCTTCAGCCCGAAGGGCATCACCCTGTAGTAGTAAGTACCTTGGTGGGTGATGAAGGTGGTTTTTTCTTGATCCTCCTCTACCATCAGAATTTGGTTGTAGCTAGAATAGGCGTCCAGGAAGCTCAATAGCTCATGCTCTACTGTGGCGTCGATCAGTTGATCGATGTTGGGTAGGGGGAAGGAGTCTTTAGGGCAGGCCTTGTTTAGGTCGGTGAAGTCTACGCACATCCTCCACTTTTTGCTTTTCTTCTTGACCATTACCACGTTGGCGATCCATTGCGGGTACTTCGACTCTCTGACGGAGCCGTTGGCTAGTAACTTGTCCACCTCCTCTCGGACCGCCTTATTAATGGCGACATTGAATTTTCTCCTGCTTTGTTTCACTGGTGATTGTAATGGGTCCACGTTGAGCCGGTGCGTGGCGATATCCGACGAGATCCCTGGCATGTCTGCGTGGGAAAAAGCAAACGTGTTTGCATGTTTAGTCAGAAATTCATGGTACTTACCTGGTTCACGAGATCGTGACCGATGTAGGCCTTCTTCTCATGGTCATTCTGGTCTAGCTGAACTGGGTCGAGCTCCTCGGCCGTAGCATTTCAAGCTTCTATGATGTCTGGATCCCTTATGGCATCGGCCCTCGGGTCTGCTTGAGTCCCCGACGTGGTTGATTTTTATGCCTTCGCGCTTGCCCCGCTCAGTTGTCTGGTATGAGCGCAATCTTGAGTTATTTTATAACATTCCTGCACTGTGCGCGGCTCCTCTTTAATGCTGAATATTCCCCATGGGGTAGGGAATTTGATTACTTGGTACAAGCTTGATGGGACTGCTCGCATGGCGTGTATCCATGGGTGTCCAATGATGACGTTGTAGGCCGTCTCCCGATTCATCACATGGAAGGTCGTTTCTAGGGTGACACCTCCCGCAAGGACGGGCAGGGTCACTTCTCCAGATGTGCGCTCTACTGCATTGTTAAAACTGGTTAGAGTTATGCACCTGGGAGTGATTCTATCCTCGAGACCCATCTGAATGAGGACTCTCGGATGAATGATGCAGGCACCGCTTCCATCATCGATCATGACTCTCCTGACATCGGTATCAATGATACGCAGGGTAATAACTAAAGCATCATAGTGAGGGAAACACAAACCATCGGCGTCAGACTTATCGAAGGTGATACTCTCTTCGAGGTCATCGTACCGTTCGTGGGAGATAGTTCTCTTCAGTCAGCGTGTGTTGGTGAACTTGACATGGTTGATGGTGGCGTCATCCCCCTCCCGACGATCATGTTGACCGTAAGCGTCGGAGAGGGTGGTTTTGGGGGGCCCGCGGCCAAAATTAACTTCCTGTCGTAGGCCGATGCACTCTTCAGTCCGGTGTCCTCGTTCCTGATGAAACTCACACAGGACGTCGGATTTCCTCGTGGCTGGGTCTGACTTTATCTTATGGGGCCACTGCACCTTGGTGCCGAGCTTCTCCAGTGCGTACACCACTTCTGAGGGCGAAACACAATAGTTATGTGATGAAAGTAAAAGGGGTGTACCTCGCTCGTTTCTGAGTGGGGCGACGTGGTGCTGCACATCATTCGTGTGTCGCGGGGGCAGGAGTGATGACCTTGCGTAGCGTTGGTGTCATTCCCTGTTAGGGTGAGGAGGGAGATCCCAGCATCCCTCACGTCGTTGATTTTTCCTTGCGTCCGGGTGCACGGCAGCCAGCCGTCGGGTTGGTCCGTTGAGATCCTCTTTGTCTGCTTGCACCTCGGCGTAGTAAGCGTTGTGGATCTCGTCCCAAGTGGTGGGAGGGTACTTCGTGAGCCGGCTTAGCAGCTTCTTGGTGGCCCTGGAGCCGTCCCTATTGAGCCCGTTCTAGAAGGCCGCTACCGCCATTCCTTCCGACATATTTGGCAGGCTCATTTTTACCCTGTTGAACCTTGCGAGTAAGTCCCTGAGGCCTTCGCCCGAGGTCTGTCGGACAGCGAATATGTCGTTCACCCTTGCTTCTGCTTTCTTGGCACCAGTGTGCGCGGTGATGAATTTATCAGCCATTTCCTCGAAGGTCGAGAGCCTTGGCGAGTAGTTGAGAGTACCAGGTTTAGCGCTCCTCCGGTCAGTGTTTCGCTGAACTTCTTCAGTAGCATTGACGGAACTCGTTCTTTAGATAAGTCGTTACCTTTTACTGCGGTGACGTAGTGGATAAGATGATCCTCGAGGTCGGTGGTTCCGTCTTATACCTTTAAGTATGGGGGCATCTTGAAGGTTTTCAGGATGGTGTAGGGCGCTGCTTCTTCGGAGTAAGGTTGTTCCACGAACCTTCCTACGTTCCGCTTGGGTAGTAGTTTAGGCATCCCGGGAATCTTGTCAACCATGTCTTGGTTCTCCTTCATATGGTCACAGAGGGCCTAGTTTTCGCCCTCCATTTCCTTCATTTTTCTAAGGATGGAGGCTAGTGTGTCGGGTCTCGATAGGTTGGCTGTTGGTCCGTGTTTCTTCCTGTTCGTCTGTTGCGGTGGTATTGCTGGTAGCCGGAGCGGCATTTTTGTAACCCTACGGTGGTTTTTCCACCAAGCCGCTCAGGGTGTTAGTTATTCATTCCTCCAGTAGCCTCCTAACCGCTGGAGGTGCCTCTTTCGGATTGGAGTCCCTTCCCAGGAGTATGGGGAGGTTTCAACTTCAGGCGCAGTAGAGGGAGTAGCGTTGATGGCTGTGCTTCCCCCAGCCTTGTTCATGGCACTCAGGAGGTTTGTGGTAACTTCAGCCATAACCGTGGGTCGCGTGCTACTTTCAGCCATCCTCAAAGAGTTTTTTTTTGATCGGATCTTGCGAATGTATACTACGCGTTTGATTCTCGAAATCCCCACAGACGACGTCAAATTGTTTTGCACAAAAGATGTTGAATACCTTTGAACTAATCAATCAATGTAAACAAAGGGATAATCAGAATCAAAGGTAATATAAATTGAAGATTGAACGTCGGATTAATATATATGGATAGCCTGTATATGGTGTTAATAAAGTTTAATGCAGTATATAGAATAAGTGAGCAGTGGAAATGTTGATAATAGAGAGAAAAACAATGTAGAGAGAGAAAATGTCTTTTTAAAAAAATGATCGATCCTTACAAATGAGGGGAGGCCCTTCCTTGTATAGGAAGGAGGCCCCCTCGCCCAACTATTACATTGACGCCCGGATATTACAAGTATATTCGGAATATAAAATAGGGGAGATCGGGGACGTCCTCCTAGATAGGTCCGTCGGCTTGGTATTCTAAGGGCGGGGCTGTACCCTTTATGGCGTACGACCACAAGTGAGGACGTCCTCGAATGTTGCCGTCCTCGTAAGGTGGCGTCCTCGTGTTGCACCTCATCAGGACCGGCCACGTGTATGTCCAAACCAATCGCACTATTCATCCAATTTGTCCCCATACAATGTACTTCATTTTACATTATAAGTTCAAAAGTCTTATTTCTTTTTTTAAACTCCGTGCCCAATCAAATAGTTTCACATAAATTAAAACGGATGAATATTTATTTAAATGGAAAAATGACGCTGCCTAGCCATTCAAAATTATAATAGCCCAATGTTTTTTACTTGGACTTGAAATGTCCATCCGGCCCAAACTTATTACACTTTCTAGCCCGCACGACCCACGCCTTTTAGTAAGTAATCGTTAGCCCGTCACTTTATTCTTTCAAACATACGCTTCTTCTCAAACACACCTTCTGCATTTTTACTCCTTGTTTCACTTTATCTCAAAATTGCAGTTGGTTTTCCGATTTTCCTTCATAGTCGACTCTAGGTTTTTCAATTTTTTGTTATATTCGTCTCTATAATGGGGGAAAAGAAGTCTTTGGTGAAGAAGAAAAGAAGGAAGATGAAGGCATCTACAAATTGTCTGAAATTAGCCGGTCAATTAGTGAAATATGACCCTAATTTCATTAGGAATGATGATGACGATTTTGAAGATTTACCAGAATTTGGGTGTGATTCGGGCCATGCAACTCATAACTCTGTTGAATCAATGCAAAATACCCCTGGTCAAGGTAGGCAAAACACCCCTAGTGAAGGTAAGCAGTATACCCCTAGTGAAGGTGAGCAAACTACCCCTGTTGATAGAAGGACTCATTCTCATAGCGCGACTCCCAGCGATAGAGTAACGAGGTCACACACTTCTTAGCATGTAGTTGTTGAAAAAGGCACAAGTTCAAAAAGAAAGATTAAAAAAGTGGGAAAGGATACTGTGAAGGATAAATGCAAAAGTTCTAAAAGGAAGGCTAAAAGTGATGGGGATGATGTTCCATCCAAAAAGAGAAAAGTTCATGCTGGTCAAAAAGGTCTTAGTTCATCTAATTTGAAGGTATTCTAATATATAAGTTTGACTTGTGTGCGATTAGTTTATTTTAATATGTCAAAATTTGAGATAACCATTATAGCAGTTATGTTTCAAATTTGTATATAAAATGTACCATTTTTTCAAATTGTATATAATGTGTATCAAGTCAATAAGTAATGTGCAACTTTGTATATAAATTGTATCATCTATCCACATATTGTATAAGTAATATATAAAGTGCGTACTTGTGATTGTTATGAAGCTTATATATATTTATATTTTTTTGTTGTTTGCGGCTTTGGGATTACTATGTTCCTTTGGGTGATCATTATTGTACCCGTATTAGTGTGCATACAAACTGCAGTGTGGTGAAACATTTGAAAGATAATTTGGATGATCACGAGATTGAGATGTTTAGAAGAACATGTTTTGGTTATTTTGTGGACTTGCCAGAATTTTTATACAGAACCAACTTATCCATTCACTATTGCTTAGGGAAGTAGTGTCACCTAAAGATAATGAGTTATGGATTAAAGTGAATAGCAGCAAGTTGCGCTTTGGACTTGCAGAGTTTTGTATTGTCACAGGTTTGAATTGTAGTGGTGATCCTAATAAGGATTATGAATCTGTGCAGTCTAGTCGGTTAATGGAATTTTACTTTCCAAGCATGTCGAAAGTGTCTAAGAAATTGTTAACTGAATGTTTCTTACAAAAGACGTGGACATCTGACGAGGATGCATTAAAGATTGCAGTATTGTATTTCATTCACACTTTCCTATTTTCTAGTACGAGTGATGATTTGATTACAAAGAATGATTTTCTGTTGGTTGAATCTGGTGATTTTGAGACTTTCCCTTGGGGAAAAGTGGTTTTCAATGCTACGTTGGAGTCAATGAAGGATAAGCTTCGTAGCAGGCGAGAGATGTGCCGTTATGGTGGATTGCCTTTGGCATTCCAATATTGGTTTTACGAATGCTGCCCGTACAGTCACAAAACCCTCGCTTACCGGGTTGGAGAGTTTGTGCCACGTATACTTAACTGGAAAGTGAAGAAGAAGGTTACGTTTAAGCGTTTGAGGAAAGAGTTTTTTGTTTTAAGTCAAGATCAGGGTAAAAAATATACCTTACTGATACATAAATTATACATTTCTTATATTATTATGCATTTCTGCTACATTTCTTATACATTTTTTATACATTTATGATACATTTCTGATACATTTCTAATACATTTCTGATACATTTATAATACATTAAGTATACATTTCTGATACATTTTATTTATTTATTTGTAGTTGGTGTTTGATAACATTTCCCCAACAAGTGATGAACAATCAAGATTTCAATTGCATGACTTTGTTCCGGTTTCTGAAGACAAAAATGAAATTCATATTGAATCTAGAGTCGTGGGTGAAGTTAAAACAAATGCTAAGAAGCACTCAAAAAAAAGCCACAATCAGAATCTATCAACAATGAGAATCTGGATGCACACCCTACTAACTTGAATTCCATCGAGATAGAGCTTAAACTTCTGAGAAGTGAAATCAAAAAGGTACAATTCTATTTTGTCTTTCAACAGTTTTAACAACTTAAGTAATATTCGGTTCACTTTTCCTTCCTTTTATAGGTAAACGACAAGGTTTCCTCTTTGGAGAATTTAATGATTTCTTCATTTGAAAAGGTTTTTAAAGCTTTAAGTGAAGGCAATGCTTCAAAGGTATTCTCATGACTATGCATATTTGTTATTTTTATCTTTTACTATACTTTTATAACTTGCTGTATATTTTTTCTGAACAGTGTAATCAAAAAGATGACAACCTTCATGATAAGAAAGTTTCAGAGAATAACTTTGGTAGTGAGGAAATTATGGATAAAAATATTGGCATTGAAGAAGTTGCAGAGAAAATTGTTGACAGTGAGTTAAGTATAGAGGAAAATGTTGATATGATGGAGAGCGTTATGAAGGATTATGTACAAGATGGTAAAAGTAGTGAAGGAGTTGGTTATGAAGACTGGATTAAGGATGCTGATCCTGAAATCACTGCAATCACCCAACAGTTTTATAACAAAAATACTTCTAATATGGGGAGTTTGGTGGATGATTCTGTACAACTTGGTAAAAATAGTTGTGAGGAAGTTCGTGAAGATAATAGCTGGAGTAGTGATTGTTATACCCCATTTAAACCGGGTCAAATTAGAGTACAACGTATTAGCGATTCTGAGGTTTAATTAAGGTTAAAGAGTCGCCACCTAATTAATTATGGTGAATTAGGACACCTAACGTTGATTACAGTAATTTAACGTATAACTCTGTTAGTGGTCTACTTAACCTGAAGATTCTAGGTAAGAGTTCAGTTAATCTAAAGGGAAGGTTTTTAAGGCACCCTTTAAGATCCATATTAAAATGGTTAACCGACCAGACTAAAACTAATTAAGGCAAAACGTTGAGGTAAACTGATTAAGGTGGTTGATTAAATTAACAAAAAATAATAACTATCATTTTTCAGATTAAATGGTTGAAGTCTTCCAGAACGATGAGTTGAAGGATTCCAAATGACATAGTTGCACAATTGAATTATTTAAAAAAAAAATTATATTAGCACAAAAAATATTATTTAAGGCCAAAACGCTTTCATCTTTGCTATACAAATATATTTAGGATTCATAATAAGACATGATTTGCCTAGGACTAAAAAATGTCAATTTGTTAAAAAACACTATTATTTAGAATGACGTTGTATTCCAATACATCTAACACTCAAGAAACAAAAGCAAGTTATGATTTTTTTTTTAAAAAAATAAATAAATAAATAACGGATTCATTTGTTTCGTCAAATACTACCCCAATAATTACATGCTTGTCTATTATTCTCAAATTGTAATGCACTATTAAGATAAGCTAAAATAGGTAAAGAGTTTGTCAGGCCGTTTATTTAAAAGTTTTTAATCCGATTGTCATATATCAATATTATAAGTAAGCTAGTAAAGAATATAAATCCTAACCAAAAAATATCGGCAATAAAAGATCAAGGGAGTAACTAGCAAAGTCAAGATTAAAATAGCATAACGGGTAGTCCCCGCCGACATCCCATAAGGATGAATTTTATGTTTTTTGTTGTGGCATTCGATATACGCTAGCACAAATAACGATGACTACATGTGGTGCTACAGCGTCATTGAGTCTTAAAGTAAAAAAAACTCTTCGGCTCCAGTGTTCATGCAAAAAAGAAATAAAGAGTAGAAGAGTTAGACAAGAACATATTCTTCTTAACATTAAATAAAGACAACAAATATAGAAAACAACTTGCAGAGTTATACTAAACAAATAATGTGAACATGTCATAACAACTGAAAATATATAAAAAAATAATATAATTCTTTACTAACAGAAATGGGCTCTTAAGTAGTGTTTCAAGGTAGGAAAGAGACACCTATCTTCTATAGAGTAAGATCCTAAAGTGGGAATTGAACTAACTTAACATGCAGACAAGAATACATTTTTTACACATCTCAAATCCAACTTCAGATTAAAACTATCAATCATAAAAGGAGTTATAAGTATGCGTCAATATTTCGGAAAAAAAAAATAGATTTTATTAGCTAGAATTAGCTTAAGCATGAGATATTATTTGAATCCTATTCACATAATATCTAAGTGATAACACAGAATACATATTTTATCCTTAGCAGCTAGACAACATTTTTCCTAAAATTCAAATTTCTCAATTCACAAAGTGAAAGATTCCACATATCAGATGTAAGACGAGATTCTGCTACTGCAAATGTTCATTCAAAGAGCCACAATAGGTATTATGGCCATGGTATTTAAGGTATAAAAGTATACAGTTAATCAAGTTCTCAAACTATATTTATGTCAACTCATTATATTTCAAAGAAGGCATCTTGATTATTATATTCATGGTGTTTAAACCTTTCTAGTACTATCCTTTCATTACAACAATTCTTTAACAGAAAGTTTTTTTTTTCTTTTTAAAAAAATATTCAAGTAGGTACAACACAAAAGATCATCATGATTAACATGTAACCTTTGGTATGATTTAGTCGTGAAATTTAACTAGACATATCCGAATAAGATAGACTCTAAACGTGAATTTTCTCAAATCACGCTATTATCAAATTTTAGTAACGCATTCTTTAATACCACTGATAAAGCAGAGAACTTAATACATGTTTCTCCAAAGAACACTATGTCTTTAAGTAAAAGACTGAAATGATCTGAAAGGATTGGATTTTACCTCTTGTTGGGCAGTGAAACTGAGACTTGCGAGGGCTCAGATCTACCACTCTTTAGTTGTTGAGAATGTAAAAAATGGAGACTAAAAAAGTTTTCAACAGATTATGAAGCTTGAGATTATTAAGAAAAGCAGGGTATGATAGGAACTAAGTTTGTTTTTCGGAATTCCACCTCTCTACGGATGAGACTTAGAGAGGTATTTATAGGTGAAACAACTAGGGTTTTGGTTTGAAATTCAAATCCAAAATCCGAAAAGTCACGGGTTGAGATGTTGATCTTCAAAATAACCGTTTGAAAATTAAATCTCTGCCATGGAAAATCAAAATCTAAAAGTACTTTGGCCTCTTGTGTTGACCAATTCTTGATACAGGTGGAGAGAAAGGAAAAGTCATGATATTTTGAATAGATTAAAGTAAGAGAGATAAGAAACTTACTCCAAATTGGAAAGCCAAGCTTCTGCCATGGCTGGAGAGAGCGAATTTTTGTTCAAGAGAGGAAAGAGGTGGAGGCCGCTGCTTGTGAGGAAATTAGGTTTAGAAAATTATATTTGGGGGCTGCTGGAAATGATTTGGGGAACCGATTGGGCTGGGTCTTTGCATTTTGGGCTGTTATGAAAAATTTGTTTGGGCAGAAAATTAGCCCCATTTTCCTTCTTCAAATTAATTTATTTGGGCTCCCATATTTTGATAAGTTGAACTCAATAAAAATACTTTGAGCATATAAAATATTACATATTAAATAAGTACTAACTCAATAAATAATCATATCATTAATAATAGTATTACTAATAATATTGATTGAACTAATAATAATAGTAGTAGTAGTAGTAATAGTTGTAACAGTAGTAACAATAATAAATAAATAAATAAATAGTATTAATAGTAGTAGTAATAAAATAATAACAACAATAATGATAGTAGTAGTGAATGAAAAATAATAAAATAAAAATAAAATATTTGATGTGTTAATAATTAGAAGCTTAAAGAAATTAATTAGAAGAAAGGAGGGACAAAATTGGATGTCAACAGCTGCCCCTCTTTGACCGGAGATGATGTAAGAGTATTCGGTCAAAGAATATTGATATAGTAGCCAATTTTGTTCCAACCACAGGCGTGGTCTCACTGAACTGATATGGATGTTTGGAAGGTTACGTGTACAAGGAGGTTATGGGAAAGTTAAGGGTAAAATGATGTTTTTCAAAAGTTATGATCGCACCGTGGTTTCGAGTTGCCTACATATCTCAGGCTTCATGGGTATCAAGCCATATGTAGTTCAAGAGTTATAATAGGATTATGGATTTGGTAATAATTCACGTGGATGTTTAAGATAAAAAATGTACTTGTAGTCTCCTACTTATAGTGGCAGATAACACAACTGCGAGTAGCTCTACTATATACGATTTTGTGAGACCTTAGGATTGAATGAACTTACTGATTTTTTTTTAAAAATCTGCCACAGTGTCGAGTTATGATGACACTAGGTTATGAAGAGTTGTGATATTATGAAAGCGATTGATTGAGAAAAATATATGGGCGGATACGATGAAAAATTTAGAATTATTTGGATTACCTACATATCCCGTGTTAGGGACTTAGGCGGAGTAGAGTGAGAGAGTAGATCATTGACCTTGCTTTTGAGTTTGATATTCCTCTTTAGCAAATTTGTCCCAGTTCACTGCTAAGAGATAGTTCCACGTTGCGCAGTTTCCTGTTAAGCTCAATAGACTAGGTAAAATTGTTAGTAAACGATATATAAAAATATGATAAGTCATATTTCATTAAAATAATACCTCTAAACCGTTAATTTATCATAAGATAAGCCAAGTATGTTAAAATAATATTTGATCATGACTAATAAAATGAGGCTTCGAGCCAATGATTCATGCAAATAGTGCCTTACAGCGATGACTTATGTATGATTGATAAAAACGAGGCATTTAAGCCAATGATTGATGAAAATGAGGCATTTAAGCCAAATGATGAAGTAGTTGAGGCGTTTAAGCCAAATGACTGATGAGGCTCTCCAAGCCAGATGATTTATGATAATGAAAATTCTTGTCGTGCATTTGCAAGTCAATTGTGTGGCGCATTTAAATGATGCAGTGTAGTTGAGAGCATTTGCATTATGCGTTTGCACGCAATGATATAGCACTTTTTAAAGCATTTGTGCAGTGCATTTGAAAGCATTTATATTATGCAATTTACAAGCAATGGTGCATTCGAAAATAATGGTGCAATGCATTTGAAAGCAATTGTGCGGTGCATTTGAAAGCAATGGTGCAGTGCATTTGTAGTGTATTTGAAAGCAAAAGTGTTGTGCATTTGAAAGCATTTATATTATGCAATTTGCAAGCAATAGTGCATTCGAAAATAATGGTGCAATGCATTTGAAAGCATTTGTGCGGTGCGTTTGAAAGCAATGGTGCAGTGCGTTTGCAGTGTATTTAAAAGCAATGGTGCAGTGCATTTAAAGCAGTAGTGCGATGCATTTTAAAGCAATGGTGCGGCGCATTTGAAAGCAATGGTACGGTGCATTAAAAAGTCAATGCGAAATATATTTAAAGCTGTGTGCGATGTAGTTTGCATTTATATATGAAAAAAAAAGCATCTAAGAAGTAATGTCAATCGAATGTATATATATATTGTAAAGTTCTAAAATTAATTAGAAAACATCTCAAGTTTGGATTTTAAAGATAATCAATATTCAAAAGGTGTGATTTTCTATAAAATACTATAAAGAAATTCCAACCGTTCGACGAAGGTCCTTGGTATTTATGTCTGTCATTAATTCTTTTGCTTCCTCTATCTTGAAAATCTGCACTCAAAGAAAGATTGTGAGTTTTGGGGGGGAAGGTTGATTCGTGTTGACTTTGATGCTCTGGACTTTGATGATCTTGCGCTTCCCACTTTGTTTGGACTTGTAACCTCCACCCATTACTGAATCTTGGCGAACCAACAGTTAAGAAATTTTGATGAAAAATCCTATTTTAATAAATAAAATATGCATTATTTTTATAAAATAAAGTTGTTGCCGAATTTTGTATGTGACATGCTCGTGAAACAAAGTAAACGTCCTCATCTGGAATCTGCCATTCGTCTTGCTTGACCATCCTTTGTCGATGACTGATGCGTCATCATGACAACGCCTTCAAAAGCTGCCCCAGTTTCCAATTTTGGGGGAAAATATTAAATTTTATTATGATGAGACCGAACCCATAGGGCTGCCTACGTATCCCCTCTTAAACGGGAAACATGTCAAACGTAGTTCATTTACATTAAGAAACATTTCATAGAAAAGAAACATGCAGATATGCCTCTAGATGTAGTATCTCTTGATTGCGTCTGCATTTATAGGCTTGGGCCACACTTCTCCATCCATTTCTGCTAGAATCAGTGCTCCTCCAGTCAATACTCGATGCACCATATACGGACCTTGCCAATTTGGTGCAAACTTTCCTTTAGCTTCATTTTGGTGTGGGAATATGCGCTTCAAAACCAATTGCCCCGGTTTAAACTGCCTTGGTTTCACTTTCTTGTTGAAAGCTCTAGCCATCCTATTTTGATAGAGTTGACCATGGCAAACTGCATTCATTCTCTTCTCATCAATAAGCATTAGTTGTTCGTATCGATTCTTCACCCATTCTGCATTGCTTAGCTCGGCTTCCTGGATGACCCTCAAAGATGGTATTTCAACTTCCGCTGGCAATACGGCTTCAGTTCCATAGACCAAAAGATAAGGCGTTGCCCCAGTTGATGTCCTGACTGTAGTGCGATATCCAAGGAGAGCAAATGGTAGCTTCTCATGCCAATGCCTGTAGTTATCAATCATCTTCCGCAATATCTTCTTAATATTCTTGTTGGCCGCTTCAACGGCTCCATTCATCTGAGGCCGGTAGGGAGTGGAATTTCGGTGAGTAATCTTGAACTTATCACATATTTCTTGCATCAAGTCACTATTGAGATTGGCTCCATTATCTGTAATGATTGACTCAGGAATTCCAAATCGGCAAACAATGTTGTTGCGGACGAAATCTGCTACCACCTTCTTTGTAACTGACTTGTAAGAAGAGGCCTCTACCCATTTTGTAAAATAATCAATAGCTACCAAGATAAATCTATGCCCATTTGATGCGGCAGGCTCAATAGGGCCAATGACGTCCATGCCCCAAGCTGCAAACGGCCAAGGGGAACTCGTTACATTGAGTTCATTTGGCGGGACTCGAATCAAATCACCGTGAATCTGACACTGATGGCATTTCTGTACAAAACGAATGCAATCTGTTTCCATGGTCATCCAAAAGTAACCTGCTCGTAAAATTTTCTTTGCCAAAGTAAAACCATTCATGTGAGGCCCACATGTCCCTGCATGTATCTCTTCGATCGGTTTGGTTGCTTCTCTAGCATCTACACACCTCAACATTTCTAAATCTAGGGTCCTCCTATATAGGATTTCGCCGTTTAGGAAAAAGTGATTTGCCAATCTCCTAAGTGTTCTCTTCTGGGTACTGGTTGCTCCCTCAGGGTAATCCCTTGTCTTGAGATATCTCTTAATGTCAAAATACCATGGCTCTCCGTCTGGCTCTTCATCCACATGGAAACAATAAGCTGGTTGGTCTTGCACATTCACCTTGATGGGATCTATATAGTTTTTATCTGGATGTTGAATCATTGAAGACAAAGTCGCCAAAGCATCTGCAAACTCATTTTGAACTCTTGGAACATGCTTGAAGTCCACCTTGATAAACTTCTTGCATAACCCCTTTACACAATGTAAGTACGGTAGGATTTTCGTATTCTTTGTGTTCCATTCGCCTTGTACTTGATGAATCAGCAAGTCTGAATCACCTATAACCAACAACTCTTGGATGTTCATATCAACGGCCATTCTAAGCCCAAGTATACAAGCCTCATATTCTGCCATGTTGTTGGTGCACGGAAACCGAAGTTTCGCTGAGATTGGATAATGCTGTCCAGATTCTGAAACTAAAACTGCTCCAACTCCGACTCCTTTGAAGTTTGTTGCTCCGTCAAAGAACATTCTCCAACCAGAATATGCTTCTGAAATGTCTTCTCCCGCAAATAATACTTCTTCATCTGGGAAGTACGTCCTAAGTGGCTTGTATTCTTCATCCACGGGATTTTTTGCAAGATGGTCAGCTAAAGCTTGTCCTTTGATGGCTTTTTGAGTAACATACACGATGTCAAATTCACTTAGCAAAATCTGCCACTTTGCTAGTTTTCCTGTAGGCATAGGTTTCTGAAAGATGTACTTGAGCGGGTCCATCCTGGAAATGAGAAAAGTGGTGTATGCTGATAAGTAATGCCTTAACTTTTGTGCCACCCAAGTTAAGGCACAACAAGTGCGTTCCAACAAAGTATACCGTGCTTCATACGGTGTGAACTTCTTGCTCAAGTAGTATATGGCTTGCTCCTTCCTCCCAGTTTCATCGTGTTGCCCCAAAACACATCCAAATGCATTATATGATACGGACATGTATAACAACAATGGCCTTCCAGGTTCCGGAGGTACCAGCACAGGTGGGTTAGATAAATATTCCTTGATTCTATCAAAAGATCGTTGACATTCTTCTGTCCATTTGGTAGTGGCATCCTTCCTCAGCATCTTGAATATTGGCTCACAAATAGCCGTTGATTGGGCTATGAAACGACTGATGTAGTTAAGGCGACCAAGGAAACTCATCACGTCCTTCCGATTCTTTGGAGGTGGCAGGTCTTGGATAGCCTTTATCTTTGAAGGATCCAACTCTATGCCCCTTCTACTAACAATGAAACCTAATAGTTTTCCAGTTGGAACTCCGAATGCACACTTTGCGGGATTCAGTTTCAGATTGTACCGCCGCAACCTATCAAAGAACTTTTTCAGGTCTACCAAGTGATCTGAACTCTTTCGTGATTTGATGATGACGTCGTCCACATAGACCTCAATCTCTTTATGGATCATGTCATGAAAAATAGTTGTCATAGCTCTCATGTATGTAGCACCCGCATTCTTGAGTCCAAAAGGCATCACTCGATAACAATACACCCCCAAGGTGTGATAAATGCTGTCTTCTCAGCGTCATCTTCATCCATCAAAATCTGGTGGTAACCGGCAAAACAATCAACGAATGACTGCAACTCGTGTTTTGCACAATTATCAATGAGTATGTGAATATTCGGGAGTGGGAAATCATCCTTTGGACTAGCCTTGTTGAGATCCCGATAATCCACACATATTCTGATCTTCCCATCCTTTTTTGGGACTGGTACTATATTGGCCAACCATGTGGGGTACTTCGTGACTCGGATGACATTTGCCTTAAATTGCTTGGAGACTTCTTCTTTGATCTTCAAACTTAAGTCTGTTTTGAATTTTCTTGTCTTTTGCTTTACCGGAGGACAAGATGGATCCGTTGGCAACTTATGGGAAACAATATTAGTGCTCAAACCAGGCATGTCATCATATGACCAAGCGAACACATCAACATATTCTCTCAGAAGACCTACATATTCTTCCTTTTCTGATGGTGTCAAATGGACACTGATTCTCGTTTCTTTTATAGACTCTGAATTTCCCAAATTTATAAGCTCTGTTTCATCCAAATTTGGCTTTGACTTGTTCTCAAACTGCTCAAGTTCTTTAGTTAATTCTGCAGGCGGCACATCTTCTTCATATTCTTCAAGATCTTGCTTGTTATTTTGTTCACTTGTTTCATTGCATGTCACATTTATGGTGTCGGCATTTTTATTAATTTGTTTGCTGAAAAATAAAAAAAAAATAAAAAAAAGAAAATTAATAAAGGCAAAATTTAGTTGTAAAACAAAAGGCATATTCAGATTTTGCATTTAAGCTTCCAAAAGGTCGAGGCAAACAACATAAAATCATAGACACGATTCAGGCCTCAATTTTGAATCGTGTTGTTTTAAAAGGTACTAATATAATTCATCTACCAAGATTCCCGGCGAACCGGGGATGGGGTACAAGTCCAATTTTTCAAAACATCTCCAGGTGCGGCATCCCAAATAGTTGGCGCCTCAGTGCAGTCCTTCAAAATCACGTTGCAGTCGGCAATGAATAGGTTCCTGATTCCTTCAACGAGGTCGTCTTCAGCATCTTCACCTAAATCATGAATAGTAACTGTCTTGGGGAATGACTGGATTAGCTGCGGAATAGGCTGTGGAGGGACAATGTCACTTTTCTTGAGACGAGCCTCCGAGAATTCTTTCGGAGTGGGTTCGTACCCTAGGCCAAAGGTGTTGTTATGCCCTGGTAACTGAATTGGTTCTACTATTCCATGCAACCTTGCTCCAAGTCCTTGACCAGGCTCAAAGCCGTTCTTCAACATCTCTGATGCCACCATCACGAGCACACTTGGCAACTTTATCTCTTTACCTCGAGTAGCAGTTACAATTTCTTCAATATGGAAAGTGGCTCCATCCAGCCTCTCCACACTTTCAATGACAGGGATCGCATTCCCCGGGTAAATGGGATTGCTTGCTTCTCCATGAATCACAACTTCTTGGTGATTCCACACAAACTTCACGTTCTGGTGCAAAGTGGAAGGGACTGCACCAGCCATGTGAATCCACGGCCTTCCCAACAGTAGATTATAAGTAGCAGATATGTCTAACACTTGAAATTCAATAATAAACTCCACAGGCCCAATTTGCAATGCTAAGTTAATTTCACCAATGGCGCTCCTTTGCGCTCCATCGAAAGCTCTAACATTCACATGACTTTCACGAACTTTCCCAATGTCAACTCCCAAGGCTTTGAGGGTAGTGAAAGGACATATATTGAGAGCAGAACCATTATCAATCAAAACCTTTGAAACAAACTTGTCTCGGCATTTGACAGTGAGATGCAATGCTTTGTTGTGACTCAGACCTTCGGGCGGCAATTCATCCTCGTGAAAAGAAATCTTGTGTGATTCTAGAATTTGGGCCACCATAGTTTCCAAATGTTCACTGGTTGTCTCGGCTGGTACATATGCTTCATTGAGTACTTTTACCAAAGCATTCCTGTGGCTATCAGAACTCATCAATAATGACATGAGGGAAATTTGAGCCGGCGTCTTCTTCAGTTGGTCTATAACAGAGTATCCGCTACACTGCATTTTTCTCCAAAACTCTTCTACTTCAGCTTCTGTCACGGGCTTCTTCTGGTTGTTGTCCTTACTTGAAGTTCCTCGTGATGCTTCTTCAGGAACATAACACCTACCGGATCTTGTCATACCTGCAGCGGCGGCAACTTCTACAACTAATTTTGCCTTTCCTTTGTTCCTTATATCAGACTGGTAGTCCCAAGGAACTGCTTTGGTTTCAAATGAGGGTGTCTGAGCGACTAAAGCCATGACCCTGGGTTTCAGAGGGAGTGTTTCCACCTCAATTGGTGCTCGCACTTGCACTGTGATGACAGGAGCAATGAAGGCAGATGACACAGCCTTTTTCTCATCTTCAATTGGTACAATTGTTCCTTCCAAATTCCAATCCTCATCAGTAGATATCATGTTAATACCGGCATCATCGTGATTTGGAAGAGGGTTGTTGTTCACATTCGGCGGAGCTCCCTTAAGCTGAATGGTTCCTGCTTTGATCAACTCTTCTATCCTATCTTTGAGAGTAAGGCAATTTTCTGTGTCATGTCCAGTCACACCAGAGTGATATGCACAACGTTTGGTCCCATCATACCATCCTGGGAGGGGGTCGGGAACTCTTCCTGGGACAGGTTGGAGTACTCCTGCAGCTTTCAACCTTTCATACAACTGGGCTAAAGGTTCAGCTAGGGGTGTATAGGTTTTGGCCGGTTTTCTTTCAAAGCTCGGGCGAGGTCTAGGTGCATTTGGGCGGTTTTGTGATTGGTAGCGGGGTTGAGGTGGATATGTGGGTTGGTAATACGGTGGATTCTGGTATGCGGGTGCTCGGGGTGGATAATAGGTTGGTTGGGCATTATAAACAGGATAGGGAATGGGCGAAGGTTGGTAGTAAGATTGAGGAGTTTGGGTGTATGGGCTATAATATGAAGGTTGGGGTAACGGGTTTTGGTAGGTTAACATTTGGTTAGGCCTGCGATCTTGGACGGTCATAACAGCGGATACTTCTTTTTCTTTCTTCTTACTTGCTCCTCCAATATTTCCTGACTGGATCACCTTACTCGTTGCTTGTAGTGCTGCCAAATTTGTAATCTTTCCCGATTTGAGACCTTCCTCTATAACGTCTCCCATCCTAACAACTTCCGAGAATTTCTGCCCCATCATACTTATCAATCTCTCATAATATGTTGCATCCGTTTGAGATCGAATAAAAGTAGTTGTCATCTCATCCTCTCCCATCGGGGGTTGGACTCTTGCTGCTTCTGCCCTCCATCTCATGGCATACTCTCTAAAGGATTCTGTTGTTTTCTTCTCCAACGTCATCAAATAGAATCTATCTGGGTTGGTCTCAGTGTTAAATCCGAATCTGTCCATGAATTCTTGTGCCATGACACTCCAGCTGCGCCATTTCTGTGGGTCTTGACTTGTGTACCAATCAAGGGCTTCCCCTGTAAGACTCCTTATAAACAGCTTCATCCTGATAGCTTCATCCTTTCCCACTCCAACTAACTTATCACAGTACGACCTCAAATGAGCTCGCGGGTTTCCTTTTCCGTCAAACATGTCAAATTTTGGTACTTTATATCCTGCAGGTAAATCAACATCGGGATGAACACATAGATCTTCATACTCCAAACCTTCCATACTCCTAACGGTTTTCAGACTTTTGAATGCTTCCTTTAACTCACGAATCTCCTTTGCCATGTACTCGTCGGCTTTGGCCCTTACATCTTTTTCTGCTTCCTGATATTGATACACTTCAGAGTGAAGTTGGTGAGGCATAGGGGTAGTAAAAGGTTGTGCTTCCGCTACATATACCGGTGGAACATGCTGCATGTTAGGAATAGTGGCGTGTGCCATCGGTATGTGTTGCATTACATGGTGATTTTGGGTTAGCGGACTGCTTTGGGCTGGTGATGGTTGGGAAACATATGATGTGGTAGAATTCAATGGGTTGGCTTGTTGCGGGTTAACATGTGCATTAGTGGATGTTTTCTTGTTGTTGTGAAGTGGAGGGTTTGGTGGAAGGTGTTCCGGGATAGATGAGTCAAAAGATGGGAAAGGTGGCGGGATAGGTGCATTTGTCCTTTCTTCAGGAAGTGGTGTGTTGAGACTAATAGAAAGATTGGTAAGGTTACGCAGCCGTTCAATTTCACCTTGTAGGTTAGCCACTTGTTGCGACAACTGGGCGATGTGTTCATCACGAAGGGTAACCTCCCTTCCGTCCGAAGTCTCGGGTTCGTCTCGTTGAACGGTGACAAGTCCCAAGCCTGTCATATTAGGTGTGTTTGACCCAGTCATGTTGGTAGCTGCTCGTGCCTTCGATCTCGTGAAGTATGGGTGTTCGGCCAGTTCGCAGTCAACACAAATCAACCTTGGGGAGTAATAAAATAGAAAAACCTTTAAAAAGAAAAATAAAGACAATGTTAGTAAGTGGTGATTAAATTTAAAAGCAAATATATCACGTAACAAACAAATCATATAATAACAAATAATTCAAGCAATGTTAAGCGTGTCCTAGTATGCAGGGGACCTCTTTGTGCCAGAGGTAGGCCTAGCGAGAATTTGAGAGATAAACACACCATTATATATCATCCCATTGCTCCTTAATTAGACATCCAAAACAAACTTCCATTGATAATTCAAGCTTAGTACATAAATAAAAGGGGAAATTGCCTTAACCTAAAACGATTACAATGGCATAGCCTTAATTAAAATAAAGATTACAACATAGTTCTAATCTAGTTGACTGAGGATGGTTCTTCATTTCTCCTTAACCTTTTCGCTGCACTGATTGCCTCATCAATTTTCTGGCGATTCTTCACAAGGTAAACCATGGCTAGCTTTCCTCCTTCGTCCGGTCCTTGGCAATTGCGTTCTATGAATTGCTTCTCGAGGTCTCCATCCATATCTTTGAGTCCTTGCTCCTTTTCCACAACTTGTTGTTTCCACATTTCTATTTGTTGCTTCTGCATCTCCTCTCGTTGTCTCAACATTTCAATCTCTTTGTTTTCCTTCTCATGCTGCTCCTTGTGCTTTGCTTCAAACTCGGACACCCTTCTTTTTAGCCGGCGGTATTTGATTTCAGCTTCGGCTGCCTTATCTTTGATTCGGCCACCCATATTAATCCCTCTTGTGACAGAACCTTCAAGGTTGGCACGTAACCATTCTAAATAAAAAGTGTCACATCCAGCTTGGTACCTATCTGGTGCAATTGTATCTTTGACCATAGCTCTCTTGCTTTTCCACATCCTGAGAATTTCCTTCGCAAAAGGAATTTTATCATTATCATAGTCAATTCGATAATGATCCATGTTATCAACTTGCGGTATGACTTGCATTCTTCCGGCTTGTCTCATAACTCGTAATGGAGCATATGGTTGAAGTCCTCGAAGCCCGATGAGAACCAAATAAGGTAGCATTTTTCCACGAATTACAAAATTCTCAGATGGATACCAAGAAAACATCCATTGGATTGTGGTATCGTTTAGCTTGCTAAGTAACTTGCCCCATCCCTTAACATTATTTGGATGTTTGAATGCAACCACTGGTATCGTGTATGACATGATGTGATTAGCACCATTTTGCTTGTAAAGCTTTTGGCTCCCACTAATCTTTTGAAGATGCCCCATAAACCATAACTGCAACAATAAATTACATCCCTCAAAATGTTTATATCCTTTCTTGCAAAGGCCTAAAGCTCGGTATATATCCGCAACAACCATCGGCACTATGGTGTATGGTTTTCCATCAATGCCATTAAATAATGCATCAGTAACCATGACAAGTCGGGTGTGAATCTCCTGTTTTGCTCCTCGGGGAAATACTATGAGCCCGAGGAAACAAACCGAAAAAGCGAATACCCTCTTTTCACTCCAAGAAGAATGTGAGGAGAACTTTTCTCGATGTCGTAAAAAAGCACTTGAGCATCCAAAAATGTCAAACAGATAGTCAAGGGGTATTTTGGATTCTTTCAAATGCTCTAACCCAATTTCCTTCTCAAAACCAAACTTTCCAAGGAACTCTTTTATCGAGGGATTTTTTTGGAATAATCATGCCAGCGCTTTGCCAAGAATGTCTGCCTTTCCATAACAAACTCACATTCTCTATGAAACCTCCAATTTCTTCTAACAATGGTGTCATCTCATTTTCCCCAAATCTGAATACGACCCTTTCTTCATCCCAAAAGGTGACTGCTGCCTCAATAATTTCCCTACACGTTGTGACTTCCATAAGTAACGGTAAATGACCCAGCTTCTTTCTCACATCGAATTGTGCGCTTTCTCCTAAGTTTCTCCACCATGCCTTTAGTTTGGGAGGGATGTCCAACACCATGCCGATCTTTGGGTAGGCAACTTGACTCATAATTTCCTGCATCACAGAAAAAATTAATCCTACCCGTTTTCCAATTAGGAGTAAATGGTCCACATAATCGGTGTGTTTATCTTTCAAATGATGCACATAAAGGATGAATAGGTGTCACTCGGGGTTATAAACCCGCTTGGACATTTGGATAAGGCTAACTAATGGACTTAATACACCTAGGGTATTAAGCCTCCTAAGGTTGCGTGATGCATGCTCCTAATAAGGGATTTGGTTTAGCTCTATCCTAGGTCGGCTAAGAGTAGGTTTTCTAGACTGGTCTTCTCCCAAGCGGACAACTTGAAAGTGAAAAGTTGTGACTGTCGATTGCACCGCTGATCGACTTACCCACAAACTTTTCCCTAAAAGGTATTTTTTTTTTGAAAAAGTGCACGGCCGCATACCGCGTAACCGCTAGGTATGTGCTCGGTGTGAGTTTTCCAAAAGTGGAGGAAGTGAAACGGAATGACAATTATATAAAAGTTGTAACACATAAAATTATAAAAAAACATATAATATGTAAAACAATTTATATAGCCACATAAATAACACACAAGCCTTAATTTTAACTAAGTCCGTTATGGTCAGAACCTATTACTCCCCAGCAGAGTCGCCAAGCTGTTATACCCCATTTAAACCGGGTCAAATTAGAGTACAACGTATTAGCGATTCTGTGGTTTAATTAAGGTTAAAGAGTCGCCACCTAATTAATTATGGTGAATTAGGACACCTAACGTTGATTACAGTAATTTAACGTATAACTCTGTTAGTGGTCTACTTAACCTGAAGATTCTAGGTAAGAGTTCAGTTAATCTAAAGGGAAGGTTTTTAAGGCACCCTTTAAGATCCATATTAAAATGGTTAACCGACCAGACTAAAACTAATTAAGGCAAAACGTTGAGGTAAACTGATTAAGGTGGTTGATTAAATTAACAAAAAATAATAACTATCATTTTTCAGATTAAATGGTTGAAGTCTTCCAGAACGATGAGTTGAAGGATTCCAAATGACATAGTTGCACAATTGAATTATTTAAAAAAAAATTATATTAGCACAAAAAATATTATTTAAGGCCAAAACGCTTTCATCTTTGCTATACAAATATATTTAGGATTCATAATAAGACATGATTTGCCTAGGACTAAAAAATGTCAATTTGTTAAAAAACACTATTATTTAGAATGACGTTGTATTCCAATACATCTAACACTCAAGAAACAAAAGCAAGTTATGATTTTTTTTTTAAAAAAATAAATAAATAAATAACGGATTCATTTGTTTCGTCAAATACTACCCCAATAATTACATGCTTGTCTATTATTCTCAAATTGTAATGCACTATTAAGATAAGATAAAATAGGTAAAGAGTTTGTCAGGCCGTTTATTTAAAAGTTTTTAATCCGATTGTCATATATCAATATTATAAGTAAGCTAGTAAAGAATATAAATCCTAACCAAAAATATCGGCAATAAAAGATCAAGGGAGTAACTAGCAAAGTCAAGATTAAAATAGCATAACGGGTAGTCCCCGCCGACATCCCATAAGGATGAATTTTATGTTTTTTGTTGTGGCATTCGATATACGCTAGCACAAATAACGATGACTACATGTGGTGCTACAGCGTCATTGAGTCTTAAAGTAAAAAAAACTCTTCGGCTCCAGTGTTCATGCAAAAAAGAAATAAAGAGTAGAAGAGTTAGACAAGAACATATTCTTCTTAACATTAAATAAAGACAACAAATATAGAAAACAACTTGCAGAGTTATACTAAACAAATAATGTGAACATGTCATAACAACTGAAAATATATAAAAAAATAATATAATTCTTTACTAACAGAAATGGGCTCTTAAGTAGTGTTTCAAGGTAGGAAAGAGACACCTATCTTCTATAGAGTAAGATCCTAAAGTGGGAATTGAACTAACTTAACATGCAGACAAGAATACATTTTTTACACATCTCAAATCCAACTTCAGATTAAAACTATCAATCATAAAAGGAGTTATAAGTATGCGTCAATATTTCGGAAAAAAAAAATAGATTTTATTAGCTAGAATTAGCTTAAGCATGAGATATTATTTGAATCCTATTCACATAATATCTAAGTGATAACACAAAATACATATTTTATCCTTAGCAGCTAGACAACATTTTTCCTAAAATTCAAATTTCTCAATTCACAAAGTGAAAGATTCCACATATCAGATGTAAGACGAGATTCTGCTACTGCAAATGTTCATTCAAAGAGCCACAATAGGTATTATGGCCATGGTATTTAAGGTATAAAAGTATACAGTTAATCAAGTTCTCAAACTATATTTATGTCAACTCATTATATTTCAAAGAAGGCATCTTGATTATTATATTCATGGTGTTTAAACCTTTCTAGTACTATCCTTTCATTACAACAATTCTTTAACAGAAAGTTTTTTTTTTCTTTTTAAAAAAATATTCAAGTAGGTACAACACAAAAGATCATCATGATTAACATGTAACCTTTGGTATGATTTAGTCGTGAAATTTAACTAGACATATCCGAATAAGATAGACTCTAAACGTGAATTTTCTCAAATCACGCTATTATCAAATTTTAGTAACGCATTCTTTAATACCACTGATAAAGCAGAGAACTTAATACATGTTTCTCCAAAGAACACTATGTCTTTAAGTAAAAGACTGAAATGATCTGAAAGGATTGGATTTTACCTCTTGTTGGGCAGTGAAACTGAGACTTGCGAGGGCTCAGATCTACCACTCTTTAGTTGTTGAGAATGTAAAAAATGGAGACTAAAAAAGTTTTCAACAGATTATGAAGCTTGAGATTATTAAGAAAAGCAGGGTATGATAGGAACTACGTTTGTTTTTCGGAATTCTACCTCTCTACGGATGAGACTTAGAGAGGTATTTATAGGTGAAACAACTAGGGTTTTGGTTTGAAATTCAAATCCAAAATCCGAAAAGTCACGGGTTGAGATGTTGATCTTCAAAATAACCGTTTGAAAATTAAATCTCTGCCATGGAAAATCAAAATCTAAAAGTACTTTGGCCTCTTGTGTTGACCAATTCTTGATACAGGTGGAGAGAAAGGAAAAATCATGATATTTTGAATAGATTAAAGTAAGAGAGATAAGAAACTTACTCCAAATTGGAAAGCCAAGCTTCTGCCATGGCTGGAGAGAGCGAATTTTTGTTCAAGAGAGGAAAGAGGTGGAGGCCGCTGCTTGTGAGGAAATTAGGTTTAGAAAATTATATTTGGGGGCTGCTGGAAATGATTTGGGGAACCGATTGGGCTGGGTCTTTGCATTTTGGGCTGTTATGAAAAATTTGTTTGGACAGAAAATTAGCCCCATTTTCCTTCTTCAAATTAATTTATTTGGACTCCCATATTTTGATAAGTTGAACTCAATAAAAATACTTTGAGCATATAAAATATTACATATTAAATAAGTACTAACTCAATAAATAATCATATCATTAATAATAGTATTACTAATAATATTGATTGAACTAATAATAATAGTAGTAGTAGTAGTAATAGTTGTAACAGTAGTAACAATAATAAATAAATAAATAGTATTAATAGTAGTAGTAATAAAATAATAACAACAATAATGATAGTAGTAGTGAATGAAAAATAATAAAATAAAAATAAAATATTTGATGTGTTAATAATTAGAAGCTTAAAGAAATTAATTAGAAGAAAGGAGGGACAAAATTGGATGTCAACAGTGATGCTGAGGCTCAAATAACTGCAATCACCCAAAAGTATTTCAATGAAAATATTGAACATGGTGATTTAGGAGTGGAGATAAGTATTGCTAATATGCAAGAAGATCGTATAATTGATGTCCATGACACACCTGAAGTACACCCAAGAGAAAGGAAACCAGCAGTGGTCATGAAGTCACCATTCTTGAACACATTTGACTCTGGTGGCACCATCCAAGCTGTTGAAAATAAGCCAACTAAGTCAAAGAAGCGCATCTCGACTATTAAGTATCCTTTTCAGGGAAATGTTGACAATCCTGCTGATTTCAAAGTATTGTGCAAGTGGAATATTTTCATCAATAAAGGCTTAAAGACTAATGCGCCGTAAGTTTTGTGTTTCAGTTATTTCTTTTTCTTTTCTTTTTCTTGTTTATTTTCGTGGTATGAACCATATCTTTTTATCATGGTTCATTAGGGACGGTGTTTATACAGCGGCTAGCAATAAACTAAAGAAAATCTTTGAATTTGGAGTTGATGATATTGGAGAAAAAAATGGTTCTTCACATTTGCATATCCCGGCCTACCCTTGTGTGATTCAGTAAGTCATCACTTTAACTGTAAAATACAAACTGCGCTGATATACGTTTTTAGTTTTCTCATACTGTAATTTTCTGACTATGTTTGTATATTCTTCATTTTCAGCATATTGATGTAATTTTTTATTATTTGAGAAAGAAAGGGAAGTACGGTGTTGATGTTCCAGTAAGATTCACAACTACTGATTGTTGGTTTAACTGCCTGCTTTCAAATTTGTACAATGAGTTTTTGGAGAAAAACAGAGACATGAATCTTATTACTGAAACACATCAAATTGCCGAGTATATACTTGGGTATTTTCTAAGATGTAATGTTCCTTGGTCTACTGTTGATGAAGTCCTTTTCCTAATAAATATGTCTGATAAGTGGCACTGGATAATGGCGAGATTGTCACTTAAAGATGTGCGCATTTATGTATATGATTCCATGAGTGGCACGCAACAAAAGAGTGCAGTTCAGAGATCAGTTGAGCCACACTCAGTGTTACTCCCATATTTCCTTCATCGTATTGGTTTTTGGGACACAAAGGAGAATCCCCTTGGAATCCTCACCTATGATCCTTTTGAGATTCATTTTGTTGATGGGTTGCCAACGCAAGATAACACGTAAATTATTATTGAATATTTCTGATTCTTATTCATTTTTTATACATGAATTCCTAATTGTATATTATCCTAACTTTTATTCAATTTTTATGTGATACCTTGTCTGTAGTGATTGTGGTGTTTATGTTGCTGCATTTGCTGAGTACATCATTCAAGGCAACAGTATTCCTGCAGCTATTGATATTGATGGGATACGAAATCGATATGGCATATTGTTATGGGATTATGGAGTGAAGAAACAAAGAGGACGTCTAGCTAGTGATGATGAGTCTGCTGGTAGATTGAAATATCATACAAGAAAGGATAACAAGAAAAAGAGCAAGTCACAGTCCGTTGTTGATGACCCGTGTTTGAAGGATGACAAGAAAAAGGGCAAGTTGCATGATGTTTGTGATGACAAGTCTTTGAAGGATATCAAGAAAAAGGGCAAGTCGAAGGGCTAGTTTAAGTAGTTTGTAATGGTTTAAAAGAAAATTAACATGTAGTTTTAAGATGGAAGTAGTTTAGTTCAGATATTGTCTATGGTTGGATACAATTGCATACTTATTATTCTTTTTGTTTGGGATGTGTTTGAATAATATGTTTGAAATGCTAATGTTGAATATTACTTTTAACTGCGACTTGTTGTGTAGTTTTCAGTTAATAGTTAAATTATAAAAATTTCAGATTTTGTGTAGTTTTAACTTTTCTATAGTTTTAGTTTTGTAATTTATACAGTTTACTATCGACAGCTTTTGCCTTTTCCACAGATTTTACAAATTAGCTGGTGATGCTAAGTTGCTACATGAAGTTTTGTGAATTATTTTTTGTGGCAGCTAACTGTATATAAATTGTATATAAAATGTATAGCGTTAGTCTATTTTGTATAAACTGTATATAAACTGTATATAAAATGTATAGCGATAGTCTATTTTGTATAGTGATATATATCTGTATATTTTGGATAGTCACAGTCTATTGTATGTAAATTGTATAAATATACAATTTCTACTTGGTGGCAGCTACATGTATATAAACTGTATATAAACTGTATATTTTTGTATAGTAGCAGTCTTTTTTGTACATTGTCATCTATTTTGTATATTTTTTTTGTACAGTGACAACCATAATAGTAATTGGAATAAAACTTCCACCAATACTTTCATAATGACAAAAAGTAAGATTCATACATCATAGAGAATCTGATTCCAAATCTCATTATTTTTCCAATTGAAATATTCAGAAGAAAAATTATTAGAAAATACTAAATCACTATAGCAGCATCTACTAGTTATCTTGAGGATTCCTACATGTTCTTTTGTTATGTCCTTGTTTTCCACACAATCCACATTTAACAGTTTCAGTATACAGATATGCATAAAGTCACTTGCGTCGCGACTTCGTCGGTCTTCCTGGTTTGCCCTTTACTATCGGTGGTAGGACCACATTATCTAACACCTCTGCTGGAAGGTCCCATGAAGTTTCATCTGGAAGTGGATTAACTGGCACTTCATATGTCTTTTTGAAGTATTCCTTGGTGTAATAGACAGAACAATATTTGTGTGCTTCCATGTGTGTGTAGTCCAATACTGCCATAGCATGTGGACAAGGAATCTCATCCACTTGAAATCGTTTGCACGAGCATTCTCTTTTTTGCATGCAGACTATGTTCCGCCTTTGCTCAGTATCCATTACTACATATACATAATCGGTTGAAGGCCTCACCTAAATTTAAATAGATATCACTAGTAAAACTAAAACACGGATATAATAAGTATTAATGTATTTTTGTCAAAGAATGTTACTCCGGCATATGAAATAAGAGATGATAAAAGAATATTTACCGTCATCTTCTGTGACAAATAGCTATTTTCCTTCAGTACTTCATGATATTTTTTTCCTACGCCAATAAATGTACTCAATGCGGTCATTCTATTTGTATTATTCCATTCCATAACCAAATTCATCATGTAATCTAGCAAACTCATGATTGGTAGCTCTCTCGACTCTCTGTTTCGTGCATTGAGTGATTCGGCAATATTTGAAGTCATCACCATGGATCTATTCACGGTGGAATGCGCTATAGACCACTTTTCATAACCAACTTCGAATAGGTAACCCCTTACCCTCTTATCAATGTTGTCCATATCTTGCATGAGGCGATTAAAATCTTCAATTTTGTATGCTCTGGCCATTGCAAAAAATACTTCCCTCAGCCGGTCATGGTTCTTCTTGAACTGCTTCTTTATGTTATTCCAAAGATGATAGATGCATACACAGTAAGATACCTCCGGATACACAATCGAAACACCCCTCAATATGCTTGCATGACGATCTAATACGATGCACATCCTTTCCTTTTCCCCAAAAGCTTGTCTAAACATTTCCAAAAACCATTCCCAGGAAGCATCATTTTCAGAATCTACAACAGCGTATGCTAGTGGAAAAATTTTACCTGGTTAAGCAAATAAGAAAGCATCCACATGTTATTTTTGTTATACACAGATAAGAATTATTATACGAGTCTGCAACATATTCACCTGCTGCATCTTGTGCACTAGCTGTTAACATTGTTCCTCTGTGTGATGATTTGAGGAATGTCCCATCTACTACTACAATAGGATAACAATATTTCCATCCTATGATTGACGCATTTAGAGTGACAAACACATACATGAATCGCCCGTCCTCTGATTTATGCAACCTTGTGAAAGAACCAGGATTTGTCAAATTTATCATATACAAGTGACCTGGCAGTTTTTTATAAGATTCACGTGGTATCCCTCTTAGTAGTTCAAGCGCCTTTTCTTTTGTTCTATAAGCTTTTACATAACTCATATTAATCCCATACTGTTGTTTCATGTCACTCATGATGTCCACCGAGGTGTATATTGTTTTTGGATTGGCATATTTGTTGCAAATCATTTTTGCAATGGCAGACGAAGTAGCATGACGTTGTGAAGACATTCTAGTCATCTCTGGTCAAGTGTGAACATCATTGAACATTCTAACCTTGAATACATTTGATTTGTGTAGACTTGAAGATCTAAGACTCCATTTGCAACTTTCATCCATGCATGTAAGACAATACCTATTAAAATATAGTGTTATGATAATTCATTTCTTCAGCTTTTTACACTCTTGTCTCAAATAAACAACCAGTATACATATGAAATCTCACTATAAAATAATTATATATTTTTTATACAAAACTGTATGCATAAAATTACGTTATACAAAAATTATACAATTTATATACACATCTGTACGCATAAATACAAAAATTACATTTTATTTACAAAAATGTATGCATAAAATTACACTATACAAAAATTATACAATTTTTATACACATCTGTATGCATAGATACACTAATTATATAATTTTTATACAAAACCGTATGCATAAAATTACACTATACATCAATTATACAATTTTTATACAAAACCGTATGCATAAAATTATAGAGAAGTGCAATCTCATAAGTAGAAATCATACCTTGTTGTAGATGATCTATCCACTATAAATTGACATTTTTCTCGTATTGCATAGTGCTTCATTACACTAATGAGTGTATCTTTGTCCCAGTACAACTGACCTTCTGCTATTTCTTCATGTTGTGGATTGTCTATTATACAATTTCCCTTCAATATCTCAATTTTGTCTTCCTTTACATGATTGTCCATCATCTCAACAATATTAGTTCCGTGTACTTCTTCTACGTTCTGACATTGTAAACCAACTGAAGTTGTTGCGACTAAGTTTCGAGCCAAAGTTGTTCCAAGTAAGTTGCCACCCAAGTATGAACTTGAATATGAGCATTCAGGACTTGAATATACAGTTTTCAATGTTATGCATAATGGATATTCAGTGATATCAAGGTTTTTCTTTTTCATCTCCATATACAAGTGGACGCTCATATCATTGTATATTGGAATTGGTATATAGCCATCCTTTACTGTATATTTTATCTCCATTGCACTTGTAATTGGATCTCTACTCAATTGTTTGTATATCTCATCAACAAAATAATCATAGCTACAGTCCGAATTGATTAACACACCATTAATAAGGAAATTAACAAATTTACTCTCACTTACCCATTCACCACTGTGTTGAAGTAAAATTGGAATCATAGCTGGAACGGTAGTTCTACCAGTCACAATCTCCATAGACATTTGTTGATTTTGACGATTTTGTATAAATTTCACAATTTAAGAACGAAATCTCAACTGTATCAAGCTGATTGTAGGCAACAATTGTGCAAAAAAATTGAATTTCAGCGTGAATTTTTGGTAGTTTTCTCTGGGTTTAAACTTCATAAACCCTAGAAATTTTTTCAGAAAAAGAATAATTGGGTGGCTTTTATAGTGTTTGGAGGTTGAAGATCTCATACTGAAACCGTGAATTTAGGATAGAAAATCGTTTTCTCCTTCTTTCCTTTTGGTTTCCGTTGAATGGTATAACTTTTAGCTTTCTTCGTTTGATATAATTTGTTATTTTTTTTTGGCTATTATTTGTAAGTGGTTATTTTGTAGCTATCAGGTGATATAAATTTGACCCTAGTGGCTATAAATGAATTTTGCTCTATTTAAATACTTATTAAATTAGCTTCAACGGTTAAAAATACTTTTGTGTCATATGATATTTATCAACTACATCATAGCCAAACGGGCTAAATTCCAAAGAGTTCATTTTAGCACTACATGAGTATAATAATATTGTTGTTGTTGTTGGCGCCAACGGTCCGTATCCTATCTTCCTTCTGCCCCCCTCTTTTTCTTCCTTATCTCAGCCAAACAAGAAAGAAAAATAAAAATAAAAAAATGGCTGAAATGAGTGTACCTACTACTTCAATTCAATTCTTTCCTAAATCAGCACTCTGCTCTCTCTCAACCAGAAAATTTAACCCTCGCGACTGGTGGGTTAGTTCAGCAATTGTATCTCCCAGCCCTAAGTTTTGCTTAAAGTCTAAGTACAATTCACTTCCTTTCTGTGCTGCTGCTGTGAAGGCTGCTTCTTCTTCAGAGAAAACTCAAACGGAGCCCATGATCCCTCCTTACAATGTCTTAATTACAGGTGGTTCCAAAGGTTAGTAGTTTGCCGCCCGAAAATTTCCAAAATACAGCCATTGAAATGGGTTTTCTTATAATTTGGCATGTTACTCTTAACTTTTGTTTTTCTGTTCTCTTTCTGAGGCAAACTGAAATTTGCGGATTGTTGATTCTCGTGAACTTAGGTGTTTTCGCTACTCTCTGTTTAGGGTTCTGTGTTGAGCTTGTTTATCTCTGTTTAGGATTCTGTTGAGCTTTCAAAGATCATATAAAAGAAGTAATCTGTAACTTTTATCTGTAACAATTTGATGTTAAACTTGGTCATTTTATCTGTAACTTTTCATCTTTGTAAGAAGCCACTGAGAAACTTATAACTGTATGGCCAGAGGATCAATGCCATTGTCAAAAGTTAAAGAAGATTAGATTTGGTGTACACGGAGAAATAATGAACTCATTGGATATATTTTATGTTTTGAGTTATGGAGTTGGAAATTGATTATTGAAGGCAGGGCTTGAACTACATCCAAAAGGACAATGGTGAAGTGGTATATGTTCTGACTAGTCATATGAAATATGAGAAACTTTAATGTTGGAAGATGTTACTAGATATTATCCTGCATGAACTCTATGCTGGTTGACTAGTAGGTGTATACATGGCAACTTATCTTTCATCGATCAAAGATATATTTCTAGCAAGGATGTATAGCTAAACCAAGAAACACAATTTTAAATAAGGTAGGTATCTACCGAATTCTTTTACACCAAATGTACAACTAAGAGAATATTTCTTACCAAATATACAACCAAGAGAACATATTGCTACCAATATGCAACCAAGAGAATATATTCCTCGTTATCCTTCCTCAAGTTGAACCATTGTAGAAACGTGTTCTTGAATGATCAAGAACTATAAGATTCCTAAAGTCACCACTTGAAACCGGTACATCACCAATATTTACTTGTTTTGAACGAGTAAATAGTCTTTCTTATAGTTCAGATCGTCACCTTTCATCTCATTTTTGAATCATCATATTCCGAGTTCTAAAGCTTGAGATACGCTGTTTCTTGAAACCGGCCCACAAACCATGTTTTCTTTTCAAGATCTTGATCCTGGTTGGTTGGTTCTTTGTTAACTCGAAGAATCACATCATATTGCCCAATCAGCGTTACAGAACCATAAAGCACGTGTATACTATGAATTGGAATTCACAAACCATGTGTGGTCATGTCTTCAAATATGGAAAAATATGTGTCACAATAGTGAATAGCCTAATGATGAATTGTGGGAGCATGCATAAAGTGGCTTACTTTATTGACAGAGTAAGTAATATCATGTCAGGTGAAAGTGAGATACTGCAACTTACAAATAATACAACGAAAGAGAGTTTCATCATAAAAGGTCTCACTATCATCCAATGTAAACTTGTAGATGGAGTAGAAATATCACTACAGGTAGCCGCCATACCCGTTTGTAAGAGGAGGTCATTAATATACTTGGACTGATGAAGCATGAGTCCACTGTTTTTGCCATGTAGCCTTAAGGACTAATATAAAAGGTCCTTAACGAGGAATATATTCTTTTTGTTGTATATTTGGTAGGAATCTTTTCTCTTGGTTGCTCTTGGTTGTATATTTGATGTGTGATACTAGGTGCAGGGGAGAACAATGATGCTGACTCTGAAGTAGAAGTCACAAAGTGTTCATTTCAGACATGATGATGACAACAACCAAAGAAAAGATAAGAAGACGGCTTAGGCTCTGATACCATATAAAAGTTGCAATCATCTGTATCTTTTTTGACTAAAAAGATATATTTATACGAATATGTTTAGCTGAACTAGGAAACAAAATTACAAGCAACATTGGTGTACAAAATTCTCATGTATCAAATATACAACCAAGAGAGTATATTCCAGCCAAATATACATCCAATAGTAAACATACAACCAGGAGAATATGTTCCTATCAAATATACAACCAAGAGAATATCTTCCTTTTAGTAGAAACCTTGCTGTAACTCCTTAGGAAAGAAATGCATGTGTTAAGTTAAGTGTGTTTTCAATCTCCCAAACTTATGAGGTTTAAGCTGAATAACCCTCATCCTTTGACTCATATGACGCGTCCTTAAAGTCGTCTCAATTATTTTTTGTTTACTTTAGATTGTGAACTCCGTAGTACTACAGGTATAGGAAAGATCTTGGCACTTAGAGAAAGTAGTGAAATGGAATGTGATTTCATCTTTCCTGTTGCTTGACTACGAAAGCTCCTAGTAATGCAAAAAGTGAGATTATGAAATTTCTAAAATGCCCCTCTCTTGAATTGAATGAGGACACATACTGGAGAACACTTGTAATATATGCAAATGAAAAAGTAGAACTTATAAAGAAAGCCAAATTAGAAAAGGAGATCAGTTGGAGGAGGAAGAAAGGATCAACATCTTTTCTTGAATAAATTGAGATCAACTAATGCCACGATTGATAGTTATGGGATTAGTCAAGTATGTGTCGAATCTTTTCTCTATCTTTTACAATTTCTTTTTTGGTAAAGATATTTATTCAAATATTCCTTTTTAACTTCAACTTCAAATATTCTTTTTCTCAACTTCAATGGAATATTTTTCAAACGCCTGCTTAATAAATGCTTTTCAAGTCGTTTTCTTTCTGTGATGCAGTATTTCAGTAATCAGGTTTTGTCTAAACTAAGATATTCTGCATTATCTAATTTTGGAAGCATCCTACCAAGTTACTTTCTATCTATTTTTCCACATTGGAGGATTTAGTGGAATGATTATTGCATTGTGAATAATGAGGTAGGTTCACAATCTCAAATTCAATAATTTAGATTCACGTGCCTTGAGAAAGTTGATAATCATATCCTATTAAAAAGTTTCACTCATTCACGTGAAGGCTAGTATAAGGTCCAGATTCAGTGAGTCTGAAATTTGTCCCATGTGTAATCCAGATTTGATCCGTAACTAGTAGCCTGATCTGGTGTGAAATTCTTGGAGCAAATGAGA
Source organism: Nicotiana noctiflora (assembly GCA_032618575.1). NCBI lineage: Eukaryota > Viridiplantae > Streptophyta > Magnoliopsida > Solanales > Solanaceae > Nicotiana > Nicotiana noctiflora. The sequence continues at coordinate 76,279 of JASVEL010003456.1, forward strand.
GGACTTCCTGGATCCATATGTCAGAGGATACAGCTTCTCAAGAAAGTATATAGCACTCAGCACAAAACTTTTAGATATACATGTCTCCCTTTTGCACCTTCCTATTGATTCATGACCACCTGGGTTTTTGAAGATAGACCTGAGAGTCATGAAATTGCTCTGAGTGAAACAAAATGAATATGGGGCATCCACCTAGATGGCAGGGGATAGATAGTTTGCATTATAGCGCAGACCTTATTTATCATGGTCGAATAGCAAAGCATAACTGCTGATGGTATGGATTAAGTAAACTTTACAGCCCTATTTCTTCAGATAAATTATGTGATTCTGGATTTGTAGCTCCTTTGGGTGCTTTAGTGTCTTTCCCCGACAATTCCTAAAATGCAGCTTTGGTTATTAAAATGTATAATTTCTTGTTTCGTGGTTGAAAGAGCTGCCGATGCCTACTTGTAGGTGGTCACTTGAACCTCTTTGTAGATGGCCTTTATTGTTCTTTAGATGCCTTAGAACTCTTCACATTTTTCTCCATTTTGATCCTTATTTTTTATCAATTGTGTAGTAACTAAAAGTTTGTATGCTGAAGCTTCACCCATGTTTTTGCATAATCACCGAATACATGGATTTGAATTAGATAAGGATGTAATATGTTTAATTTCCTGTTGCTTGACAAGTTCAATGGAATTCTTTACTTTCTAGCAAAGAGAGCCATAAAATTTGTAGCTATAATGCCATGTGTTCGTGGATTATCTTTCAGTCTGCCCACTTTGTTCTCAGAGTTGTTACATGGATACGGAATAAGTCACACTGGAATATGCAGCAGTTTCTCTTTGTGATTTCACTTCATTATAGATGTCTAGAATCAACATTATTTTATTATTTCAGGAATAGGCTATGCATTAGCTAAAGAATTTCTCAAGGCGGGTGATAATATCATCATTTGCTCCAGATCAGGTAATTTTATATCATAACAACAATCTTTTAAGACCATGGACGTTAATGATGTCATTAACCAATAGATTATTGGGTTTCTGATTGTTCATTTCCTCTTTTTTTTTTACTTTCTTTTTCTTATTGGTTGTGAAAAGTTAGTCAATGTAATACTGATATATGTAGGGGTGTGCATTCGATTTATCGATTTGATTTTGGCTCTTATCGATAATTACTTACCGATTATCAATTTGTATATACGCTTATCGTTATCATTTCAATAAGGTTTCGATTTTTTTTATTTCGATTTATTAAATTTTTGGGGCTTATCAATTACACCAATAAGAAAATTTGTGGGATTCCACGGAAAGTATATCGCTATAAACACGCCTAACTAATATGGACAAAAATAAGTTAAAATATGACAAACATTGTTTATAACATAAAAATTGTGTCAACAAACACATGCAACGAAACTAAAGTAAGGGATCAAATATATGCCACCAACACTCCTACGGTATTAAAAAAAATAAAAATACATTATCATTGATAATTCTATTTTTCATTAATTTGAACTTCATTCCATTGAGCTTTAAATATGATCATTACTTAAATGTGGTAGATGAAATAATTAGGGGTGTACATTCGATTTATCGATTCGATTTTGACCCTTATCGATAATTACTTATCGATTATCGATTATCGATTTGTACATATGCTTATCGTTATCGTTTCAATAAGGTTTCGATTTTTTCGATTTCGTTTATCGATGAACCGATAACAAATAATCGATTCGATTTATCGATAAATCGATTCGAATGCACACCCTTAGATATATGCAGAATATATAGTGGGATCATGGTAATAGATGTGCCATTAGTGGTGTATCTTAGTTCGAGAATCATGACGATATATGAATTTGGGATAGATCTAAAGTGGAGACTTGTCGCCAAATGCAAGGTTGAGATTCAGCCAACTCTGCAACTGGGGCCTGAGATTTGGCCAACTCTCCACTGAACATTGTCTTAGATGTCTGGGAATCTTTTGCTTGTTATACCGAACTAAAGTATAGTCTTTGCCAAGTTCTCCTTTAAAAAGATGTCAGACCCTATCGTAACTTGGACCCCAGAAATATTTGATATTTCTCAAAAAACTAAAAGTCATCTCTGAATCTTGAAACTGAATATAAATGTTATTCTTTAGCAAGTTGTGGAGGATTAAGTATGAATAATGAATGAACTTGTGTTTACCTATCAAAAGTCAAAAAATAAAAATGAAGGAGTACAACTCTGATAATGCAGCTTCTCTTTCCAAAGTTAGAGCAACTAGGGCCTGAGAAGGTCCGATGACCAATATTGAATCTTCTTATTGAATAGAAAGACCTCACCTTGTGGGACTATACTGGGTAGTTGTTGTTGTTGTTATTGAATAGAAAGAAATCCAGACCTTCGAGCCAATGAAGATTGAAGACCGAGAAAATTTTATAGCCAATATCATTCCAAGCTCCATGTTAGAATTTGGACATTACAATTAAGTAAGAAGTGATGAGACTGGTGTAAGTGCAGTTTTTTATGTTCCTTGTCAATGTGTTACTCAATTAAATACTCATTGATCAAGTCATTTACTCCATAATCTTCATAGTTTGGTATATCTTTGCTTACACAAATAACGGCCTTTAATGGGGCACATAATCAAGGAAATTATATTGCACTCAAGGATGTGGCCTAGTGAAGTTGATACAAACCTTAAGGACTAGTGTTCAGATTCACAGAGAAAAAATTGGTGGTTTCTTTCCTTCTGCATAAGTCTAGTCTTGGTAGACAGATATACCCAATATTTGTGTTGATGGAGGTAGCAGGTATCCTGTGGAATAGTCGAGGTGCACAAGTTGTCCTGTACGTTACCGTTGTAAAAAAAGCCAATTATGTAGTTAGCTCCTTAAACTTGACTTGATTTATCAATGAGACATGTCCAATTGACCATGTGTCTGACTAACAATCGGCGGTGATTTGTCAAATGAATGAACAAACAATGACACATTGACACCAGTGTTGTCAAAAGCGAAAAGCGCAAAAAAGCGCTAAAGCCCTATTGGAGCTTAAAGCGCAAAGCGCACTTAAAGCGTGGGCTTCACTGAAAAAAAGCGCACTATGAAGAATTTTTTTAAATATATATATCTAATATTTAGAGAACATAATAGACACATAAATAATAAATATATATTGCCTATAATGAAGAAAAACTTCATCAAATCATCAACTAAGTCTTAATAAGGAAATATAAACTCATTCTAGATTCCACTTCTAATCACTAAAATAATGTTCCTCCATATAATCTTCCTCAATAGGGTGATTCTCATTGGTGTCACTAGAACTATAGCCACCAATCTCCTCTTCCCCCGACTCATCAGAATCAATCTCATCTTCTATGTCAACAGACTCAATACGTGGACCTCGGGAGCTTGAGGCATTGGTTGCAATAACTCTTGACTGTCTCTTTTGTTGCCTTGTGTATGCCAACACGTCCTCACTACCCGATGCTCTAGCAACATCACCCCAAGTCAAGCTATCATCACCAAACACCAACTCATCTTCTGCTTCCGCATTAACACCCATCTTTCCGACCAGCCACTCATTACTATGATCAATATTATCCAACGAGATTGGATCAATAACACTCCGCAAGTCATAACGGGCTTTTAAAGCACGATTATACTTGACATACACTAGGTCATTCAATCTTTGATGCTCCAATCTGTTTCTTTTTTTGGTATGGATCTATTGCATGGAATATCTTAATATTAGTGTGTAGTCGAATTGATTAACTAAGCAAAAAAAAAAGTATACATTACAAGTACTTACTTGCTCAAATACGCTCCAATTACGCTCACACCCAGCAGCACTAGCCGTTAAACCCAATATTCTAATGGCTAATTTTTGGAGATGAGGAGCTGAATTACCATATAAATTCCACCATTCAACTGTAAAAAGTGTTGACCATTGTTATTTCTAAGTTAACATAACTATGCAAGTATTAAGTAAAATTTTAAACATAAACTAATAGTTGTGAATTTAAAGGGTAATCTTTTCATTACCAGGAGATCTTGTCGTTCTAGATCTTTTTGCAATTGGAAGGCCAAATTGTTGTTCAGCTTTAGTGTACAGTGGTATCTCAGATATAATCTTGTCTTGTACTTCAGTGCTTGGAACCAATTTTTCAATACAAGCATATAACCCATCTGTTACTTCTCTACAATTTTCAATAGATGAATCTTGATAGAAGTACTCTGGATTTAGATAATGTCCAGCTGCATGTAATGGATGATGCAATTGGCATTGCCATCTTTCATCAATAATCTTAAAGATATCTTTGTACTTAGCAATATTCCCGTCAAATGCATTTGCAATAGCCTCTTTAGCTCTATCCATGGCTTCATAAATGTACCCCATTGCAGGTTTTTTCTCATTATCAGCTAATCGCAACACTTTAACAAGAGGCCCCATTATTTTTAAAATATACACGACTTGGTTCCAAAATGTTGTCATCAAGACGGTATGAGCTACACTTTTTCCCTTTGGTAACTTAGACCATCTACTAATCACCCATTTGTCAGATGTAAACATTGCTCGCAAATTAGTTTTCTGACAATGCAATCGTTGTAAAGTTAGAAAACTCGTTGCAAATCGAGTAATCCTACATTTCACCAACTCTTTATTTTTTGTGAAATCTCTCATCATATTTAAGACTCCCGAGTGCCCATAAATAAAACCTACAAGGGCAATTGCTCTTTGAAGGGCCTTCTTAATGTTTGGAATCTTCCCTATGTCTTCCAACATCAGATCTATACAATGGGCTGCACATGGCGTCCAGTATATGTGTCTTCTTTTTTTCTGTAAGAGTTGACCTATAGAAAAAAAGTAAATAGATATATTAAAATTTAGTAAGCTATAGAAGAAAAGTTGATAGATATGTTAAATTTTAGGAATCAGAACTTTGAATTGATATTAGAAAGTAAAACATAAAACTTAAACATTTAAAGCAATAAATTCTTACCAGCCAACACAAAGTTGCTACCATTATCACTTATAACTTGAACCACATTATGCTCTCCAACACGCTCCACGTATCTATCAAGCAATTCACATAGTTTCTCTCCGGTCTTAACAAATGAGGAAGCATCTATCGATTCCATAAACACTGTTCCATGCGGAGAATTCACCAAAAAATTTATCAAAGTTCTTTGTTTTCTATCTGACCATTCATCCGCCATAATGGAACATCCATACTTCAACCATTCTTCTCTATGTTTGTTTATAATCTCATTGGTTAACTCAACCTCCTTCCTAAGTAACGGAACCCTTAATTCGTGGTAGCTTGGAGGCTTCAAGTTTGGACCATACCTTCCTATAGCCTCAACTGCTTCCTTAAAACTTTTTGAGCGAGCAACATTAAATGGGATCCCATTATCGTAAAAGAAGCGAGCAACTTTTTGAATTGTCATGGCTCTTGCTTCTTTATCACATGAATCTTTGATATTTGTTTGCCTAAGTGTTCCTTGCTTTTGTAGAAACACATCCATGGGTCCCTTTCCTTTGGCCAATTTCTTACTAGAGCCACTAGGAAAGCTTCCTCCACCTCTTTTCTTATGAATGATCTCTTGGACTTCATCTTCTCCACCAACATCGTCTTGATAATCAAACTCATCAAGTCCAGAAAATTCGTTAGTATAAACTTCCTTTCTTATTTTTTTCTCCTCCATGTAATTTTTCAATTCCTCTCTAACCTCTTGTGGGCATACTGCACATTTTGCTGCATTTCTAAAGTTCCCAATCAAATGTTGTTTTGCCCGATTAATTCCACCCGTGGTTGTTTTTCCACAAAAATTGCATGTGACTCTTGTAGTGTCATTAGGATCCTTCAAATGATTATATTTCCAGCCAGGATCCCTTCTATTGCCTTTGGACAAGTCCTCTGCCATTTCTAATCCTGAAAAGAAAAATATATTTATATAATATGCATCTTGCAAGCAATTATAATATATAAATAGTAATACATAACAAAAACATAAAGCGGGACAATCTTCTATCATTTATAATACTGAAAACTTATTAACAAGTAATATGTAATGCATTTTGGATGTAATCTATAAGGAAAAAAAGAAATATAGTATTTAAAAGATTCCATCTTCCCCGTTTCAGAACCGTTTCCCCTACTTCTTTGTTTAACAACCCCTTCTCCACAAAAATTCCTCATCTCCTAATAGTTTGAAACAAAGGGCAAATGGGAAGGGCAGTCAAATATAGTGGTTGAAAAGATCGATGGGTGGCTATCAGTTTTCTGCCCGGCCATGACTAGACCTACCGTTCGTGACCTCAATCTCTGTGTGCAAGTGATGAGTTGTGCAGTGGTGGTTGGAACTTCTCTCTTTTTATTTCTTATTGCTCTCTTCAGGCACTAGAAATTTGATTGCTCGATTATTGCATTTATCTGTTCTTGGAGATGGTGTTGAAATACAAAGGCAATGTGATTGATTTTGTAAGGAATTTAGGAGCTTTGGTTGTGGTAGACTAAGTTGCTCGGACACGGCACTTTGGGTGCCGTACCCGTGTCGACAGGACACGACACTGGTAAGGGTGTAGGATATGTGTCGGATATGATCAGACAAGATCAGGTGCGTGTACTGGAAAAAAATAAAGAGATGAAAAAGGTTTTGTTGGGGAAGAAGACTCAGAGATGGAAAGAAGAAGAGGCGAGTGCAGAGAAATGATGGAGGAGGAGACAAATTAGGAATTGACCACTTTTTAATTGACAACTAATATTTTGTCGTTTATGAAGAGTTATACAGTTGTCTCTCATTAAATATTGCATCCACTTGCAATATGGGCCACAAAAAAGAGTTACGGTAGCTCTTTGTAAAAAGTGATATGTTTTTTGACTTATTTTACCTTTTCTTTTTAAAAAGTGATATGCTTTTTGACTTACTTTACCTTTATGACCACGTTACCGTAGCTATTTGCTACAAGTATGCAAACTTTTTGTCTTAGCACGGCAAATAATAATACAAGTGTGCAAACTTTTAGCCGTATCCCCGCACCTGTGTTGGTTCTAGGATCAGTATCCCCTAATCTTAAAATTTTCATTTTAAAGGATCCGACCTTTAGATCCGCACCCGTGTCGGACACCCGCACCCGTGTCAAAGCAACTTAGGTGGTAGAAGCTGGTGGGTTCTTTGTCCCATTTTTGGTTCCTTCTTTCTGATTATTGTTAAATTCCTCTCAAGGAAGACAAATCTGTACTCTTGTTGACCCACTAGAGCCTTATAACAGCCCAAATCTTTGGTACATTGTCTGAACTCAATACTATATAGCAGCCTATAAATTTATGGCTTTCAGGTTGCCTCAACCTATTCCTCTTATTGACAGTACATTATGATAGTAGATTTTACGTTTTTAGGTGAAGGAGATGAGGTGATTGAGAAGGCCCACCCCTGCTGCCAGCTTCTTTTTCATTGTTTCCATCGACTTCTTCCAAGAAAAGTAAGGAAGAAAAATGTGGTGATTAAAAATGAAAAAAACAAACAGAAAAAGCATAATTTTAGTCATTTATATGCTAAAGTGACACAGGTTTTGCCATGTCAGCATGAGGTGTTTATGAGACACACATCTGTCAAGAATAAGTGTAAACGGTCACTGGTATAGTTGAAGTGTCTACTTGACAAATCGCGCCAAGTTTAAGGGGCTATCTAGGTATTTAGCGAAACAAAAATCAAGGGAATCATATCCTTTAGGGTGTGCTGTTCAATTAAAGCGATCTGAACTTGAGTGGGCTATTCCTCCACATTACTAAAGCAAAGAGATGGAAAGCACATAAATACTTCAACTGCTGTTAGTTCCTTTTTTGGTTGCTACAGTAATATAAGAAAGAAAATGAAATGGTACAAGGCTAAGTACAGCTATGATGACGGGATGTTTTTGATGACAATTAGCATTACTCGATGGATACTATAGGACTCAGCTTGTTGTGATTGTTCTGCCTGCCAAATAGAAGAAGATCAAGGAGTGGAAGATTGGAAACGAATATGTGTGAATATGGCTGTAATGAATTTTTTACCTGCACACTATTGTAGGAGGTAAAACTAATTTGTTGGATGAATTTCTCTTGAAAAGATAATTATAATAGTTTCATCCCATTTTCTTATCCACTTTGGTTAAGGATGAGAATGGACACTCGAGATTTTAGGAATATAAATATAAGAAGCTACGGCTTGTGGGAAGGGAAAAAAAAAGAAGCTACAGGCTTTGGGTAAAGTATTCCTAGACATTAAGTACCACACATGCAAATTAAGGAAATAGTGAAAAGCAACCGATGCAATCTTATTAGGATAAGGCAAATAGGATGCTGGCTGCTTAATAGCCTGTTTGGTCAAGTTTCTTTATTTTTGGCCAAAAGTGTTTTTTAGCCCATAAGTGCTTTTTTTTTTCAAAGTTAAGGTGATTGGCCAAGCTTTTAGAAGGACAAAAGTGCTTTTGAGTAGAAGTAGAAATAATCTTGAGAAGCGGACAAAAGTAGTTTCTTTCCAAAAGTACTTTTTTGAAAAATACTTTTGAGAAAAATAGACTTAGAAGCACTTTTTACAAGTTTGGCTAAATACTAATTGCTGCTCATAACAGTGTTGTGAAGAGCGTGAAGTGAGGAAAAGCGACAAACCCCCTTTTCGTTTAAAGTGAGAAGAGAGAAGCGAAGCGCTCGCTTTTTTCAAGTGAAGTGGAATTTTAAAAAAATATTAAAATAAATACTGCATAGACAATACATGTAACTCCAAGCAAATGTTCAATACTTCAATGTAAAAACTAAAGAGTAGCATCAATTAAAGCACAAAATGAGCATCCTATTCTTTTACAAGATTGTCAAATTCTTGTATTCCACTATCATTATATATTGCTCGTCACCTTCTTCAACTTCTTCATCAACTAGGGACAAAGTAGCTGGTTCTTTTCAACGAAGGGCAGTATACCATTCTGTTAAAAACTGGGCAGCATTTCAAGTGAAAAAACAATTAAGAAGAACTGGGCAACATTTCAACGAAGAGGAGAAGACTAAGAAAGAAGAACTGAAGGGAAAAAGAAAAATTTGCCAGTATTTCGCTGCTATTTGGACGCTGAAATAGTGAAAGAAAAAAAAAAGAAGAAGAAGAATGAGGACGAGGAGGAAGAAATCATATACCTGGACCAAACTTGATGAATTGAAGATGAAAAGTGTAGAAAACTTGGAACCCTAGTCGCCTCTTTCTCTGTTCTGCCGGTACTCGTATGTTTTAATAAAAGACCACCTTTTTTAATTAAATAGTTGGCAGGTGATTAAAACAGAGAAGCGCTCGCTTCAGTCGCCTCGCTTCGCATCGTCGCTTCTTATTTTTTTTGTGGGAAGCGCTCTCTTTTGCCTACCTGCTATGCTTCATATAGCAGAAGCGGTCATATGGTCGCCTTGCTTCGCTTCTTGCTTTAAGCGAGGAAGCGACCACTTTTCACAACCCTGCTCAAAAGTGCTTTTCAAATTAATTAGCCAAATACAAGATGCTTCTCACCAAAAGTACCTTTTTGAAAAGCATTTTTGAGAATTTTTAGAAAACACTTTTCAAAATAAGCTGATTTTAGAAGCTTGGCCAAATAGGCTATAAATAGGTGAAAGTATGGGTTGAACGGAATAGAGCTATTGAACTTAACATAACAAAGAAAGGAAGAGAATTTGCTGATGTAGTTTGAATTAAAGATGTGGAGTGATGGCATATTCATGGTCTAGTTTGATCTCTTTTGAAGTCCTATACCAATAATTGTTGCTATCCTACCTGTAAGACCCCGTAAAATTTTTGTGCTTAAAACCTAGTAGCTGTGGTGTCATGGCCCGAATAATGTGTTAGGAATGCGTAGAATTCTTCGCGGCTCGCAAGCTCGCTGCGGTTCGGACCCTTGGTAGTGATTTAAGTTTCAAAAATTGAAAGAATAAATTTTTCAGAAAATGTCGATTATACGGTCAGGAATGCGATCGCAGATCTGCTATGCGGACCGTATTCCTACCACAGAGTTTAACAGAATATTTTCCAAAAATTGTGTTGAAAATGCGGTCAAATATGCGATCGCAGAATGGAAATGCGGACCGCAGATCTATCGCAAAATTTCTTGAGAATTTTTGAGTGTCAAATCTGCGGTGCTTTCTGCGACCGGCGACCGTAGAACACGAATGCGGACCGCATTCTGGTCGCATATCGTAACAGAATATGTACAATTTTTGAAGCAATTCTGCGGTCCATTATGCGGACCGCATGTTGATTCTGCGATCACAGATGCGACCGCAGAATTAACTCGGCCCAGATTTTTATAAAAATTTGACCCGACCCCTTCTTTAATAAAACACCCCAACCTTTATTTTTCTTATATCTTCTTAGCAGAATTAGAGAGAGGAAAGAGGGATTCTAGAGAGAGAAATCTAATTATCTTCAAAGATTGTTCCAATCGTTTGGTCCGGAAGATCCTATGGCAAAGATTCATCTTCCCCAATCTTTACAAGGTAAAAACCCTAACCATTTTCCTTGATTTTCAGTTTTAAAATGGGTAAAGAAAGATTTGCATACAATAGCTTTTGAAAATAGAATTTAACACTCATGCATGTTATTTGAACTTGAATTTTAGCAAAGAGAAGTAGTTAGGAGTAAGAGTTTACAAAAAACGGAAGTTGGCAACTTAGGATAACTTGGTTGAGCTTAAGTAAGAGATTGAAAGAAGTAAAATTCGACTCCAGGTATGTATGGCTAACTTTGATTCTTGTGAAATCGCCCTTATGTGTGCAATTCGTTTGGTAGGTTTAATTTGAGAGATTGTGTGAAATTCTTTGGTTTGTTTGTTGGGTATTCAATTGATGTTGAACTATGTGTGGTGTGGTATGGAATATGAACCGAAAGATAAAAAGGGAATTGAAATTGGTAAAGAATTAAGAACAATTGTTGTGATGGCATACATGGTTTCTTGTGGAAAGAAATGAAACACTTGAATTGTGATAAATTGTCGAACATAATGGTATGGGTACTCTCGAATATGGAAACATTGTAACTTGGTTGTGATACTGGTTTGAAAAGTATTTGAAAGCATGAACCAATTTGTAATTTGCTTATTGCACTTGGTTGTGATCTTGTGTAGTGCTCTTGTTTGCTGTTTGTGATTGTTATGTTTGAAACTGTACGGTGGGATCGGGTTGCGCGCCGTAACTCGAAGTAATAAGGTGTGGGTTGGGGTGATAAGGGTGACCGAGGTAATATGGGTGACCGAGGTAATAAGGATGGAAAGCGATCAAAATCGCCATTGAAACTGATATGAAATTTTTAATGTGAAATTGTGAAAGGAGACAGCAGGAGAGTTTGCTACCTGTGGGGCACCGATTGCCCCTTTGTTTGACTTGATTATGTTTTACGTGATTGTTTGGTTGTTGCATTCCTTGTTGATCTTTAATTGTGCTTTGGGCTGAGAACTATTTGAAACGAGGTACAAGTGGAAACATGGTTGGCTGGCTTTATTAATTCTTGGTGTAATTTATTGGTTGTCTTACCATCGTGATTTACTTGTTTAATGGCTTGAGTTTACTTGGAACAAAGCTTGTCCATACATACCAGTACAATTCCAGTGTACTGACGTCCCTTTTGCCGGGGACGCTACATTCGTGTTATGATTGTAGGTGGATCAGTAGCAGGTACTTCAGCTCATCGGCAGTAGCATCCTTCATCTTTCACTGCCCGTTTTGGTGAGCCCCTTTCTTTCCCGGGGCCCTGCGTGGTTCATGCCACTTCTGTTAGATTTTATTTTGATTTTGTGTAAGGTATAGCCGGAGCCTTGTTACCGGCAAGTATTGTACCATCCTGTGTATCCTAGATGCTCCGTAGACATGTAAACTGTGGGATTATGGCCTAATGTATATATATGGCTGGCGTTGTAATAATTGTAAACTTGTTAAGAAGTAAAGTGTGTTGTTATGTTGTTAAAGGCATGATTTTTATTATAAATTAGTAAAGTCCTTGGTTTCTAAGTAATGAACGACACAGGGGTAACGTGTGAGATAGAAAGGCACCCAGGTCCGCTTGACTGGGGCTACCTGGTCAGGCGCCGGTCATGTCCCTCGATTTGGGGCGTGACACTACCTTGCTGAATCTTGTCCAAATCCTGAACTCACCATAATTGGACAAGCATAAGACTGATGATCTGGCGCGTAACCTGGATACATGAGTTTTTTTCTCCTCAATTCGTAATCTTGTAACTCGTGAGGAAGTGTTCTTATTCTCTTTTTACTGCTTTAAAGCTCACATTATTTTTATGTTAGCTCTTCAGATCCCCCTACTCCTGAATGACAACGAGAACAAAAATTCTTTGGGAGATGTAGTTCAAAACTAAATGTAATTATGTCTTCAGAGTTGACTAGTTCGTTTCTTTGACAGATGAAAGAGTTGTATCTGCTCTTGACAGATTAAGAGTTGAAACGGGGAAGCAGCATGTGTGGGTATCTCCATTCTAACTTCATTTCTTGATACATCTTTATTTGTTCTTTGATACTTTCTAATTGCTCATCAATAGTTTATGAACTTCAATCTGCTGGTTGTATGATGAATGTTTTATATGTCTAATGACTAAGATACCATTGTGGGAATAAAATTTTCTGTGCTTCATGTGACTTTAACTTTGATTTCCTGAAAGTTCTGTTGGAAGTAAAGTTGTAAAGTAAACAAAAGGCCCCGAAATATATTTACTGATCCTTTCAGGTGTTATAGGCTTTCTTTACATGCTTACCTTAAGTATTATTTCATCTTCACATGCTAGTTAATAATTCAGATCGATATGCAGGGCACCAGGTGTGATGTTAAAGAGGGAGAAGACGTGAAGAACTTAGCTGCCTTTGCGAAGCAAAAGCTTGAATACATTGACATATGGGTATTTTATCTGGATCCTCAATTTGATTGAGTTGATATGGCTACTAAAGCACTTTGAGTCATTTTGGTTTTGGACTCCAAATATCCGCATGTTCACAGTCAATATGATTTCATCGGGATAATCTAACGCATCAAATATCTGGTAAAAATGAGTTGGTAAAAGGAAAGAGGAAAACTTTGCAGTGAGTATTTTGAAGTTGTACTCCCTTTATGTGATGTAGTTTGACTGAGCACAGAGTTTAAGAGTGAAAGAAAGATTTTTGAAACTTGTGGTTTAAAACAAGTCATAGATATTTGTGTGACTATAAATCATCCATTAAGGGTAAAATAGAAGTTTAAAGTAAAATTATTTCTAAATATAAAAAGGTATCTTTGTTTTTGGGACAGACTAAAACGGAAAGTGCATCACAGAAATTGGGACAAAGGAAGTAATATATATAAGTACCTTTTTGTCAATCCACCCCAAGGTGGTAATTTTGTATTTTAGTTTGTCTTTGAGAAGAAAAGTTAAGATTTTGTTCATTGAGAAACTTATATGTTGAAACTTTGATATTCTAATTTTTGTTGGTTTCTTACAAATTCTCGAGCATGATGCAGATCAATAATGCAGGATCAAATGCATATAGCTTCAAACCCCTGGCAGAAGCTTCTGATGAAGATCTAATGTGAGTTCTTTTACACTTCACTTGTGTCCTATCTTTGTTTATTGAAGGTGTTCATGAACTCGATTTGCATGCAGTCAAGTTGTCACTACAAATACTCTTGGTTTGATGATATGTTGTCGTGAGGTAAATTGTGTTGCTCGGTTGTTGAATTCCTCTTTGTTGATTAGCCTCTGTTTGCTAACACTTGTTATTTTAGGCTATAAACTTGATGCAGAATCAACCTCGAGGAGGTCATATTTTTAATATTGATGGGGCTGGTTCAGATGGAAGACCAACCCCCAGGTATCTTTATTCCTTTCCTAGTGGCACTCAACTTATGCATAATGTTTCAGAAGAGATGGGGCCGTGTGCCAGAACAGTTTCATAAGGGAGATTTGAGAAGTGAATAACTCATCAAGAAAAAGTAGCTCATTTTGCTCCATATCCCCGGAATGTCACCTGGATGTCTCACTTGGTGCACAAATTGCTTCCCATTGACACTGGTTCATCAACCAAGAATTTGCCCTACTTTTGAAATTGGAAACACAAGATTTCTTTCTTAACTTTACCGACCTCTTGGTGGAAACATCAAGTTGGCCCTTTAATAACTGGACCTTAAACTCTTTAAATCCAACCATTATGCAAGTTAAAAGTCAGTTGGTAAGAAAGATATGGAAAACCTTCGTGCGAGAATAGTATTTCTAAGAACCATTAAATGTGTTGCTTTAGTCTGTTGCGCAGACTTTTCAAAACAGCTGCTACACCCGTATCAGATCCTCCAAAAATGCACTACTTTTGGAGGATCCGACACGCACCCATGGACATTTTCGGAGTTCCGAGCAACATAGGCTTCAGTACATGCATGTGTTATGCGATGATTTAATTGGAATTTGACCTGATTCTGCACATCTGTTGCAGTTTCTTTGCAGATTTTTGCTAGTCCGTTATCTTCATGATCTGAGGGAAGGAGGGAGGGAGGGAGGCTATAAAAGGATTTTCTAGGAAGGGACTGAAGAAGAAATTGGATTATGATTTGTTTTTCAGTTCCAATTTTTGGCACCCTCATCTTTTTTCGTTTATAGCAGAAAATGGGTAAGAGTGCAAAGGAAACTGGGAAAAAATCAAAGCTTTTGATTCAAGTTTTCTGAAACCTCACCGTAGCACCCCAAAGTTAAATTTTAATAAAAAGTTCATGTGAGGCAAACTTCAAGTTTGTTTCAGACAAGAAGTATGAAACAATAATCATCTAAACAGCTTACTAAATATTCTTTAGTTAGACGCATTTGGTTGTTGCTAGAGTAAACTTCACTTTCTGTTTCCTGAAGCTCAAAATATCATAGCTGATCCTATTCCATGATAATCCTTGAACTGCTACATGATACATCCTCTGACCAATTGTAAAAGTGTTATGACTTCAAATAATTACTGGTGGCTAGAAGCGTTATGACTTCAATGCATGATGTTGCCTCATTAATAGATCAAGTAACATACTTTGGAACAAATTTGGTAACGTGTCATGCTTGAATATTAAATAATTATCAATATGTCCTTGATTTTCTCTTCGAGTTTTCTCTTTAGGTTGTCTGCTCCCATCTCCATTTTTGTTTTTCAAATGTGCCCCTTCTGTTTGTTTCAGATTTAGTCTTTCTTTATGAAATCCCTTGTAGATTTTTAATATCTTGATAGTGCATTGCTATCAACTTCATATAGGAGGTCACTAGTGAGAATAATGCAACTAGTTTCTCACTTGCGTCCCTTCTCGCAGTTCTTCTCAGTGATGGGTCTTGTTTCCTTTTCCTTCTTCAGATTTGCAGCATATGGAGCGACAAAGCGCAGTGTTGTGCACTTAACCAAATCATTGCAGGCATGTACTCAGTTTGCAACCTAAAATATATTTATATATACAAATGTATATGAAACATTCCCTCTCTAAGTGTTTATGCTTTTATGAGGCACCCTAAATAATGAATGGCTGAGAGGATAAAGGTCAAGACTAGTTAAAGACATGAAAAATCACTGATTATAC
Source organism: Nicotiana noctiflora (assembly GCA_032618575.1). Taxonomy (NCBI): domain Eukaryota; kingdom Viridiplantae; phylum Streptophyta; class Magnoliopsida; order Solanales; family Solanaceae; genus Nicotiana; species Nicotiana noctiflora. Next base: position 91,841 of record JASVEL010003456.1, read on the forward strand.
TTCTATTTTCCTGTATTATTTTCCCATAGAGCTGCCACAGAAAACAGGAATTACATAATTCTTGAAATCATAAAATACAACTTTGATAGATGAAGTATTAATCAACATTTCACAGAACGTTAAACCTGCAGTTGGAAGACTTGAATGCTGGCTGCCCTTCATTCTTCCTAGATGCGTCTCTATGTAGCAAAAGTAGGATAGCTGCAAAAGTTATGCCATTGTGTAATCTGGTGTCACCTTTGTTCTCTCTGATATATTTCGTGATGAATTATCACAGCATAGATTTTTTTGATTTCGCTGCAGGCAGAATTGGAAATGCAAGATGTTAAAAATGTTATAGTGCATAATCTATCGGTATGCCCTGCTTCATTTATCTTGTGATCTTATAGTGTGTCTTTGGATTATTGAGAAGATTGCTCGTCTTTTTTATTTGAATTATTATGATTATTTTGTGGGTGTTATTTTCATTTCTTTTGCTGTATATTGAATATTCCACGTTTTTTTGTCTGATGTGATTCTCATAAGCATGTTAAGTTCCTAAAAATGATGAGTATAAAGCATCTCTTATGTTGTCAAGTTTGAGATAGAAAATCCTATCAAATATTCCATCTTACATGTAATTCATCATTTTTAAAGCATACTCATGATGACAAGCAAATAATAAAAAAAGGCAGCCGGGTGCGCTAAGCTCCCGCTGTGCGCGGGGTCCGGAGAAGGGCCGGGCCACAAGGGCCGATCGTACGCAACCTTACCCTGCATTTTTGCAAGGGGCTGTTTCTACGGCTCGAACTCGTGACCTCCTGTTCACATGGCAGCAAGTTTACCAGTTACGCCAAAGATACCCTTCCTAATTTATGTGAAATTGATCTTGTGATAGTATAGAACCCTGAATCTTGTTTTCCTGAGACAATTCTGAGAACATCGCAACTACACTTATAATTCCACCATAATTCTTGCCACCTTGATGATTTGCTTGCAAAGTTTGCAATCTACAGATGATAAATTGTAGATACTTGATAGTCTCTAATGGTGGTGTAAACCAAAGCTTTTGTGCTGACATGATAGATTCCAGATATATAAGAATATAAGCTATTAGGTGCTGATTTTGCATATTGGATGAAGTGCCAGACCCAACAACAACAACAACAACAACCCGGTAAAAATTCTCAAGTGGTGTCTGGGGAGGTAGAGTGTACGCAGACCTTACCTCTATCCCGGTGGGCTAGAGCGGCTGTTTCCGAAAGATCATTGGCTCACGAAGACAAAAATACACAATAGATCAGCGAAAACAACAAAATCCAGAAAAGTAATATCATCATCATAGCCAGATAAAGCAATAACAATAACCAATAATAATGCCATAGAACTATGAAAAAGAAAAAAAAATAGTGTGGAAACTACATAACCACTAACGCCCTAAGGCGAAACACTATCAGCCTAGCCCTGCCCCTAGTACAAAGTAGAAAGACGCTCGACTCCCTCCTAACCTACACCCCTAATGCCCGACCTCCGCACCTTCCTATCAAGAGCCATGTTCTCGGAAATTTGAAGTCGCTCCATGTCCTTCCTGATCGCCTCACCCAATTACTTCTTGGGCCGTCCTCTACCTCTCCTCGTACCTGCCGATGCCAACCGCTCACCTCCTAATCGGGGCATCTAGGTTTATCTTCCGCACGTGCCCGAACCATCTAAGCTTCGCTTCCCGCATCTTGTCGTCCATGGGAGCCACGCCCACCTTCTCTAGAATATTTTCATTCCTAATCTTATCCAGTCTAGTGTGCCCGCACATGTATCTCAATATCCTCATTTTTGCCACTTTCTTCTTCTAGATATGAGAATTCTTGGCTGCCCAACACTCAGCCCATACAACATGGCCGGTCTAACCACCGCTCTAAAGATTTTGCGTTTCGGTGGCACTTTCTTGTCACACATGACCTACTGATCTAATTTTTTATATTACATATATGTGGCAGATAACGGTTGCATTGCAAAAACGTATATTTCCTATATGGCGTAGTTGGATTGAGGACCTATGTAACTTTAATGAGATCCATAAATGTTTACCTCAAATACTTTGTTAGTTTTGTTTTGGGGCCCTTTTTCCTGGCTATGAGATTACATTCTGCTATGTATCCTAGAATTGGCTCTTTATATTTGAACTCCCAACGTGTGATTGTTCTTACTTCTCTATCATTTGTCTCCACCGTTCAATCCTCTTATATCTGAACTCACATTCAACTCACATTGCAGCCTGGGATGGTCACAACTGATCTTTTAATGTCTGGTGCCAACACGAAGCAGGTAACATGCTGATTAAAACTTACTTATGTTCTTGCATTTAGGGTCTTTCTTGCACTCTTTTTGAAAACAAAAAGTTACAACAGTTTTATGTTTAATGCAGGCCAAGTTCTTCATTAACGTTTTGGCAGAGCCAGCAGATGTGGTGAGATTTTAATATCTTAAGTAGATGATTTTTTATTTGTTGTTAGAAAATGAATATGAAATCTGTCGCGTCCTCACCTGCTTCATCTTAGGTTTTGCGTACACGTCTATTTTTACAGGTTGCAGAGTATTTAGTCCCAAACATTAGATCAATTCCGACCAATGGGTCGAGAAAGCCTACTTACATACGTTTCCTCACAGGATTGAAAGCATATTCCCAAATATTTTCAGTTAAGTGGAACAGTTTGCTACTATAATATGCTTCACCTCTTTCCGCCTGAAAACACCTTCTCTACACAGCTCAACACCCAGGTGCCTGCCTCCCTGGCACCCGATTTCTTTCTAATGATATCATGATTTTGTATTGCCATGCAGAGGATTGCATTTGGTGCTAGAAGGAATCGATATGTTCTTGAAGATTGATGAATGACGGGTCCAGATGGATGATTGGGGTCCAAATTTATCTCTCATCTTTTTGCTCACGACTTGTGTATTTCATTGGAAGCCTTACCATATTTGACGAGGACAAAGCCATGTAAGAGGTTGGGATAGAATGAGCTTATGCTTAAAAGAGTGTATGTATCTTACTTCTTATTGACCTATTTAGATAAACAATCAAAAGGAAATCTTTTTATATGTTCTAAATTAATTTTAATACTCAAATTGTGATTAGTAGTATCTTTGTTATGCAAGTTTAGCATAGTTAAGTGTTAGCGGAAACGTAAAAGAAAGAACACAAGATGTAATGTGGTTCGGATCAAAATAATCTTACGTCCACCAGAGAACAATTGCCTTTCTATTATTTACAAAGGAAGGAGAGATTTCCCAATTACACTTAAGAGAATTTTTTTCTTAACTCTCTACTCACAACAATATATTGTATTGTTTTTGGGATGGTTTCTACAAATGAAAGAGTGCATCTATTTATAGGGGTAAGGACCTCCTCTTGATGTCATTGGTGACATCAAACTACCTCCTCTTGATGTCATGGGTGACATCAAAGGAGGAAGCTTCCTTCTAGCATTCATGCCGACTCTTTCCACCAACTCTTCCAATTGACATGCTATTGTTGACTAAATATAAATCAATATTTTCAATCTCCACCTTGGTTTGCGTTTTGAGCGTGCGTGTGAACAACTCTGGCCAAAACTTCTAAGCTTACTGGGCAATTCCGTTGTAAGAAACAAGAAGAATCAAACCATGGTTGAACATACCACCTCCACCTAACAACTGTTCTTTTCGGAGTTGCATCAGTTGATGCACACCCTCGTCAAGTCTTTGAAGTGTGCAAACTTAGCTAGCGAGACTATCTTGGTCAACATATCTGCATCATTATCGTGTATGATAACCTTCACGACCTTGATAGTTCCCTATTCAACATCTCGAGGGAAATTAAATCTGATATCAATGTGTTTAGTGCGCTCATGAAATCTTTAATTTTTCATTAGATGAATAGCACTCTGACTATCACATCTAAGAGCTGATTCCAGATGAACCAAACTCAATTCCTCTGCGAATGTGATATTGTGGCTCAAGGTATTTGCTGTGTGAGTGTGATTGAGATGTTGTGGCATGAGGTATTTTCCATGCGTGTGTGACTTATGTTGTGTCACGAGGTCTTTGCCGTGTGAGTGGGATTGATAATGTGGCACGAGGTGCCATATGTGTATGTTTCTATTTGATGAAATGTTGCATCTGAGCTATTACTTGCGCTTAATTATTATCAGTTGTTCTGATGAGATTATTGTTATTGTTTCTGTTATATTTTCTTTTTGGGTCTTTGATATATTGCACAAGTTATTTGACTAGCAACTATCACATGACTTGAACCTCGTCACTACTATACTTTCATGACCCAAAACCACCTAACTATCGTGATGGATCCTAACTTATTTGGAAGTCAATCCAGGCATAGAAAAATTAAAATATAAATATTGAACTAATAGAAATAGTAAGTCTAGGCCATTGTAACGACCCGGCTGGTCATTTTGAGTGTTGTAGCTATGTTCCCTCATGTACTACCTATTGTATGCTAAATTTTTAGATATGTGACTTGACCAGGTAGTTGTTTCGGTTCTGGGGATATTTTGGAATGAGTTGAGACACTTAGTCTAGAGGTCGGAAGCTTAAGTTAAAAAGGTTGACCGGATGTTGACTTATATATAAATGGCTCCGTAACGGAGTTTGATGGTTCTGATAGCTCCTGGTATATGATTTAGACTTAGGAGTGTGGCTGAATAGTGATTTGGAGGTCCGTAATTGATCTTGGCTTGAAATGGCAAAAGTTAAAAAATTAGAGGTTTTGGAAATTGAGAAGTTTGACCGAGAGTCGACTTTGTGGTTACCGAGCTCTAATTTTGGTTCTGGGAGTTGGAATAGATCCGTTGTGTCATTTATAACTTTTGTACAAAATTTGAGGTTAATCGGAGTTTCTTTGATAGTTTTCGGCATCGATTGTAGAAGATGGAATTTTTTAGTTTTCGTTAGGCTTGAATTGAGGTGTGATTCATATATTTGACGTTGTTTGATTTGATTTTAGGCCTCGACCAAGTTTGTATCGCATTTTAGACTTAGATTTGGTTGAGATCTTGAAGGCCTCGGGTTGGCTAACCGGAAGGTCACTAGGGGAGGCGCGGAAAAGTTTTCGCAGATACGGATGCGCATCTGCACGAGGTCGACTGTTGAAACAGATTTGAGCAGGCAGTATTGGGTCGCAGAAGCGAGATTAGGCTCGCAGATGCGGTCTCGCATATGCGAGACTAAGCCTGTAGCTATGACAGGTCGATTGTTAAGTGATTTTCGCATGATCAAGGATTTCTCCGCAAAGACGGAAGTGCAGGTGCGAGCCCACACTCCCATGTGTGGAAATGCCTGGGCAATGTATATAATTCGAGAGTTTCATGATTTTAATCATATTGGACATTGTAAACTCGGACTAAGGCAATTTTGAGAGGGATTTCAATGGGTTTCTTAAAGTAAGTCACCTTTGATTATTTAATGCCAAGATGATCAAAAGTTGGTTGTCACACCCTTTTTTTTACCAAATCTTCCACTAAACCCTCTTAAATTAATAAAAAGATTTAGTAAAAAGCTTGAAAAGGATTTTCAATTAGAAAAGTGACAAAAATTGTGTTTTAAAAGGATCGACTCAGAGTCGCCACCTGACATTGGTTTTGGTGAGTCAGGTCACCATTTTTAAAATAATTTTTCCTTTCAAAACACTTAAGACTCGAAAACTAAGTTTGCACTAGGGTAAGGGGGTTCATTTGACTCGGGGAGAAGGTGTTAGGCACTCCCCAAGTCCCGTGAAGGTCACGGTTGCGTACTCGATATTGTTGGCTTTTAAAATGTTCGAATTAAGGCAATAAAAACACACAAAAGAAAATAAACAATCAAAAAGGCTCGAGGTCGTCCCCACCTAATAAAAGAAAAATAAAAAGGAAAAGAAAAGAAAAGTCCCAAGCTAATCTATACTACGACTTCTTCACCATGCTTGTCAAGGCCTCCAAAATATTTACATAGTTCTTCGGGGCATACCCCGGATAAAAATATTTACAAACTTCACGGGGCATTCCCCGAAAAAATTTAACTAAGGGAACAACCTCTCGCCTCGAAATTAATAAAATCCTAAGTCTTGCCTACCCAAATGTGGTCGGCTTAAGCATGCTACAAGAGATTTAAAGCAAACAAGATAAAACTAGTAACGTAATTGAATTTAATTTCCCATTCTATATGTCCAAAACCCCATAATCAAATAGAACTTCTCTAACTATTAAAATTCACTATAAACATATGCAAACAGTCACACTAACTATCAAAATTCACTGTAATATATTAAACTAAAACATTTTTTATCCACTGTAACAACTAAATGTGGAATTAAAACTCACTCTAACTATCAAAATTCATCCAAACATATTAAACTAAACACCAACAATAACAAAATGACCCTCAAAGACAGGCAATAATAGATTAAACAAATAATAAGAGCATGATTTTAAGCAAACAATGAGTAGAAGGGAAATGAGAAATCGACCATAATGAACCTGAAGTTTCATTGTATGGCAACTTCACAACGCAAATGTCAGAACTGAAGACGGAAACTCGAATCGACGCCGAAAGCTCAAAACCAAAACGATTTCCGTCAAATTCAGTCCGATTGAAGATGAAGACAGATGGTTTTTCTTTAATAGATTTTGGTATGCGATAGCTTTTGTTCAGTTGCTGCTGATTCCTTTCATGTTGAAGAAGAATCTTGGGTGGTCGTTGATGACATTAGGCTGGTTGACGGCTGAAGCTCGTTTCTTTTTCCGGCAAGATGCTGGTTCAAGATGAGCTGGTTAGTGACAGTAGGGTGTGGGACTGGGGTTCCGGCGGGTTCATCACTGGTTTGATGAGAGAAGGAGTCGAAGGGTGGTTTGGTGGTTGAATTTCAGGTCATGGAGGGAAGGGAGTGAAGCTCGCTGGTTTTGGAATGGGCTAGTCATTTGGAGGAGTTCGTCGACGGCGTTGGAGCCGAAGGAGACGAGATGATGACAGAGGCGGCTTGAGGTGGGGGCGACAGCTACTGATGGTTTCCGGTGGGTTTGATGGTGAAGATCCGGGGAAACGACTGAAGCTTTTCGAGATGGTGAAGAAGCAGCGGCTGACTTTTGTGATGATGGCTGCTGGACATCGGTGACTGTGAGTTTCGGAGAAGATGATTTACGGCTGCTCTCATATTTTTTGTCTGCTAGGGTTTTTTTTTGTCTCTAAAGTGTTCTTGTTATACGAGGAAGAAGAAGGATCAGGTTGGGTTAGGGTATTGGGCTTGTTCATTCTGGGCCCCTTTTCAAATTGGACCTCAAAAGTATGCAAAATTAGGCCAAAAGGGACTAAAAATTAAAACTAAATACCTTTAAAAATTCTACATTAATTTTGATAAACTATTAGTATTAAAAATAAAACTAAAAATTAAAGTTGGAACTATTTTTGTATTTCAAGAATTATACCGAAATAAAATGCATTAAAAAATAATATTTTTCTAAAAATACCTAATACATTAATTAAATAGAGAAAATGAAACTATTTTGTATTTTTTAATTTTGTAATAAAATAATGTAAAAGAGTTAAAACTAGGTAAAATAGCAATATTAAGCCTAAATTAAATGTTTTCTGCTAAAATAGGTGAAATTTCGGGGAGGGTAAAAAATTACATGTCTACAGCAGCCCCTCTTTGATTGAAAATACGAAGTGTTTTTAGATAAAGAACAACAAGACATATTTTTGACCCGACCCTTATTTAGAGAGATAAAACCAAAAGAAAAGAGAGTGTGACCGAGCTCTGGTGTTTGAGCTGCCTACATATCCTCGGCTATAAAGGAATTAGGCCACGTGTAGTTCAGAGTAAGAAGAGCGATGAAGTATCCCGAGGTGGAGAGTTGAGTGCCGTCGAGGTTCCAGTCCGCGGTTCCTGCCATTACATCAAAAAGTAAAGAAAAAAGGCTACAACGACAATAAAAGAAAAATACAAGATCCTATCTACTTCTTGTCTTGAATATTCCTTGAATCTCTACTTTATCTTCAACATGAGACTGGAGAGTGGACCCTATTCTTCAGGCGGGCTCCGGACGCTTCTCGAATTTGTGAATTGAAAGTAACTCTAAAATGAATTCCCTCGTTATCCAGGTGGGCGCCTGATTGCAGAAACTTGAAATATATTCCCTTGTTATCCAGGTGGGCGCCTGATTGCAGAAACTTGAAATATATTCCCTTGTTATCCAGGTGGGCGCCTGGTTGCAGAAACTTGAAATGTATTCCCTTGTTATCCAGGTGGGCGCTTGATTGTAGAAACTTGAAATGTATTCCCTTGTTATCCAGGTGGGCGCCTGACATTACAACAAAACAAGACAAATTTTTCTGCCCCAGTTTGGGATTCAGGCATATTTGTGCATGTTAATCGGATCATGCTACCTATATAGTTCTAATAATTTAAAAGTTAGATCCCATTATCCAGGAGGGTCCTGAGAATTATAAATTAAATCCCATTATCCAGGAGAGTCATGAGAATTCTAAATTAAATCTCATTATCCAGGAGGGTCCTGTGAATTCTAAATTAAATCCATTATCTAGGAGGGTCCTGAGAACTCTAAACTAAATCCCATTATCCAGGAGGGTCGTGACAATTCTAAACTAAATCCCATTATACAGGAGGGTCCTGAGAGCTTTTAAAATTATATTCCATTATCCAGGAGGATCCTGAGAACTTTAAACTAAATCTCATTATCTAGGAGGGTCCTGAGAACTTTTAAAATTAAATCCCATGATCTAGTAGGGTCCTGAGAGCTTTCAACTAAATCCCATTATCCAGGAGGGTCCCGAGAACTCTAAACTAAATCATATTATACAGGAGGGTCCTAAGAACTTTTAAAATTAAATCTCATTATCTAGGAGGGTCCTGAGAACTTTAAACTAATGATCCTGAGAACTTTTAAAATTAAATCCCATTATCCAGGAGGGTCGTGGGAACTTTAAACAAAATCCCATTATCCAGGTGGGTCTTGAGAATTCTAAAACTTTTAAAATTAAATCTCATTATCTAGGAGGGTCCTGAGAATTCTAAATTAAATCCCATTATCCAGGAGGGTCCTGAGAACTTTTAAAATTAAATCCCATTATCCAGGAGGGTCCTGATAATTTTAAACTGAGTCCCATTATCTACGAGGGGTCCTGAAAATTTTAAACTAAATCCCATTATCCAGGGGGTCCTGAAAACTCTAAATTAAATCCCATTATCCAGGAGGGTCCTCAGAATTCTACAGTAAATTCCATTATCCAGGAGGGTCATGCGAACTTTTAAAATTAAATCTCATTATCCAGGAGGGTCCTGAGAACTTTTAAAATTAAATCCCATTATCCAAAGGGTCCTGATAATTTTAAACCGAGTCCCATTATCCACGAGGGTCCTGAAAATTTTAAAACAAATTCCATTATCCAGGGGGGTCGTGAGAACTCTAAATTAAATCCCGTTGTCCAGGAGGGTCCTGATAATTTTAAACCAAGTCACATTATCCAGGAGGGTCCTGAAAATTTTAAATTAAATCCCATTATCCAGGGGGGGGGTCCTAAGAACTCTAAATTAAACCCCATTATCCAGGAGGGTCCCGAGAACTCTAAATTATATCCCATTATCCAGGAGGTCCCTGAGAGCCTTTAAAATTAAATCCTATTATCCGGGAGGGTCTTGAGAATTTTAAAAGTAAATCCCATTATCCAGGAGGGTCCTAAGAATTCTAAACTAAATCTCATTATTCAGGAGGGTACTGAGAGCTTTTAAAATTAAATCTCATTATCCAGGAGGGTCCCGAGAACTGGGAATGAACTTACCTTACCCACACTCCCATCTTGGAGGATTCTGAATAGAATTTTTGCTCCTTGAACCATGCTTTTCCATGGGAGGTCCCTGTGGACTTAAAAATTTCTTGCCTCTTCTTTAGACAAATAAAATCTTGTTAGTTTGAAAACGTGATGCTTAGTTTGTGGCGTCATTGCTGAGTGTCTGCTTCTGCCATTGCAATGCTTCCTTCCGATCAGCTGCTTCGAGCTAGCAAGGAGTTATTTGACCTTTTGATTGGAATTAGACCACAAAACCTTTGAATTGAATTTCTCACATTCACTTCTTGCATTGTGTTTTTATTTTGAGAGTTGCTGAATCTCTGTATTTTCTCAAAATTCAAGATCCACTCAACTGCCTGAACCTCAGTTATCACCATACTTCTTACTCTAAATCATGTCAATTGTGATGTGCATGGACGAACTCCGCTTTGTGCAATTGGAAAGCTGGTGGCAAATTTTAAAGTCATTTCTCATTTGTTCTGACCAAACAGACTCAAGAAGGGACTCAAACAAAACGAGAGGTACAAAATAAAGGAAAAGTGAAAGAGATGATACTTAACAGGAAAATTACGAAGAAGAAACTTATCAGATGTGGATACCAACTCTAATGACCATGACATGCACCTTTGGACTAAGTGTCCTAATCTCTCAAGAGAGTCTAATATTCAACTCTTGCTGTACCTCTTCAGCACTTCAATTGTACCATTTGATCCACAATCCTCAGTCGACTTGTAATGTCCTGGAGGGTTTTCACCATCAAGCCTCTCTCATTTTACTCTTTTTATCAACTCACCGTCGCCTTACGGTGCCCCTGAGGGTTTTCACCGATAAGACTCTCTCATTTTATCATTTTCTCTCATTGTTCTGAGAACGAAGGTATTACCCATGATGCAGGGAGATCATACTTTCACCAACACTTGATATGGCATCCTCAATGATTGGTTGGAAGGTCTTTCTTTGGACCGTAATGTAGGCTTTTGGACAGGGGTTAGAAAGAAAGGGTAGCATGAAGGCTCAAAATAATTCAAGATGAAAGGGTTCAAAATTACAACTTTTGGAATCAGATATTTTGGCAAAATTAAAACTTGTGCCCCAGTTTCATGAAGTTTGGGGAATTTTTTTTGGTTTTTTTTCTTTGTTGGGATTTCTTAGAAAATCTGCCCCAGTATTGATTTCGGGGGATTATGAAATATTTTATTTGGTGTGACCGAACCGTAAGGTTGCCTACGTATCTTGTGGTGATATGAATCAGGTCGAACGTAGTTCAAAGGACAAAGATGTTGTTTGTTTTTTGTTTTTTGTTTTTTATTTTTTTTATTTTTTTCTTTCTTTATTTTCCTTTTTTTTTTAATTTTTCTTTTCATTTTCTAGTTCTTGACTCTATTTATGATTCCAAAAGAGTGATATAAAACAAAACAAATTAAGGATCAAAAGGGGTAGCAAAAGATAAAAGTATTTGGGTAGCAGAATAAAAAGCCTTCGTCAATGCCAAGTACAAGCGTGCAATTGAAAATAAGCAAAGAAATCATGCACAATATATACTGATAGCATCATCACAAACAGAAAGTGCTGACGGGCAATACCTTTGTCCCAATGAATGATCCTTGCCAATTCAAAACAAACTTTATTCAACCTTACCTTGCTGTGGAGGAATGTATTTCAGCACTGACTGATTTACCCCGAACTGCTTGAGAAACATTTCCTTGTTGTATTCTTCTTATCAAACTCTTGAATTCTAGACTTACTGCCTTAGTTTCACTCAATTCAAATTTTAGTTTATCTCAAAATGCGTGAATCTTTACTTGTTTCCTCAAATGCCTCTTTTGTCATGTTCAAAACTGTTCCATTGCTTCATGATTAGACTAACTTTCAAGATTAAACTGAAAATTATGCGTGCATATCATGTCACTAGAGGCGGCATGGAAAGAACTATAGAAAGGAAAAGTGACCTAACAAAACTGACTAGAATTAATAGAAAATAGGAGATTGTATTAGATAGATGGTGAACAGGGATTGAACAAAATAAGCAAAACAGACATGGGTTGCAACCCTGGAACAATCCTAAATAACATTAGACGAATTACAACAACTAAACAAACTAGACAAAATGAGAAGAAGAAGAGTTTCATCCACATGATAATGTCTGGATTACAACCCTAAAATAATCCGGACAAGTAGAAATGACAATAAAATAAACCACCAAAACTCCTCCCTGACCAGCCAAGAAAGGGGTGTCTTTCCAATTACCCAGCTCGACATTTTAGCCACTGGGTTGCACATCAAAATTATTAGGACCTTCACCAATTTCCATATCATTAACTTCAGCCAGAAAGTTCCCAAGTGGATTCTTATATTCTCTATCACCACGCATCTTCCCCACAAAATTTGCATCATCATGTGCAAGTAAAGGATTTTGTGCAATGCTCTGGATGTCACTATCCTGGATCACAATTATCCCTTCTTGAATCATTCTTTCTATCTCCCTTTTCAAAGCACAACAATCTTCAATGCTATGCCCTTGCACATTGGAGTGGTACATGCACCACACAATAGGATCAAAACCTTTTGCATATGGGTCTGGAGTATAGCCGAGGAACAGCTCAATCAGGCCAGACTGTTTTAACTTATCAAACAAGCTTGTGTAGGATTCTCCGATTGGAGTGGAAGACCTTTCTCTTTGCTGCTGCCTTCTCACTTTGTACTCCAGACTTGGTTGAAACCTCTTTTGGGTAGGGGTTGATATGCTTGTACAGGTGGGCAAGACGTCTGTGGAGGCGATGTAAGCCGTTGCAGATTTTGTGAGTATAGAGCATGTGGTGGTGCATTGTGGATAGGGTAGTGCGAAAGTGAGGTATTCCTTTGGGGATTCTGTAAAGGAAAGTAACATTGGGGGGATTATTTGGAGTATGAAGATATTTATGGGGTCGGTATTGAGGTTGAAAGCATTTAGCAGGAATGCTCACTAGATCATGTCGTTGGCGGGGCTTAGCAACATCATTCCTATCAATCAGAGAACTGATCTCAGCAACTTGTTTGTTCCATCTGAACCAAAACTCCTTAAAACTTTCCTTGGGTCTCTTTCCTTGGGCATCGGGGACTTCAAACACAGTCTCGCAAGAGGATCGAGGAAGAGTAGCTGGTGGTGGAGCAATAAAAATAGGAGTAGATGTCGGAGCAAGGTATGAGGTTGTTTTGGCTGGTAGAGCAAGAAAAATTTAGGAGGAAGTGCCAGGGTAATTGTGGTAAGGGGTAAAGCCTGGTGCATGTTGAGGAGAAAGGTCAATGGTAGTAGGAACCTGGACTTATGATAGTGGTGGAATGGATGCATGGTTTTCTGTATAGTTGGTAGGGAATGAAGGTGGACGATGTCCCTTAATCCCGGCTTGATACATTTTCGACATCTGTTGTTTCAACCTTTGGACCTCATCTTTCAATTCAGACTCTGACTCCACAAACTCCCTCGACGGGTCAACAACTTTTGTATCCAAGTCTTTGCCAGCCATGGGTACCTAGCCCTTTGACCTTGTGTTGCGGATGAATCATTGAAGTGCCACAAACTAACCACCCTCTTTATGGTAATAATGAAAGTAACAAAGAGGAGCAAAACAAACCCAACACGTTAGCGTTAGAGCATTTATCATATAAAAATATCACATTGCGTGCAATTCACTAGCAACAATCAATGGTTCTAAAATGGCTTCGAGGGTCAGAAGGTCATTGACATCATCCCAATTTTGTTCACTTCAACCTTCTTTTTCTTTCTTTTCCAGCACTTCTTGGATTGTTCGTTTTCCTTCCTTTCCTTTTCTCTTTAATTGTCACTCTTTTCTTTCCTCTCCTTCCTCACATCCACAATTCATTCTCTTTTTTTCTTTTCTTTTTTTAGTTTTCAGAAAAAATAATTCGATCGAACTCTATGTAGGTTGCCTACGTATCATGCTCCTCATGAATCAGATCAAGCATAGTTCTTGAAAAAGTAATGGACAAATATCCTATAAATAAAATCTTTTTGGTTTTTTTTCATTTAATAATTTTGTTTTTTGTTTTTTAAATACATTATAGGAAGTATGATAACAAAAGACTCTACGATCTTAACTAGACTACCAAACTTTATACTACTGTACAAGACTAATGATTAAAAGACAACATAAAATTGACTAACAAAATTAAAAAGTTTCTTCAAGCAACTCGTGCATGCAATGGTCTATGACTAGAATGTCCCGGGGTATTTATCATGCTCAAACTCTAGCAAATTGCTCCATACCTAAATGTAAAAAATAAGATTAAATAGAGTTAGTGACTCAAGACACCTGCAAGAAATGATTGGGCTATTTTTGAAAATTAACCACATGGTTAAGAGTGGCTATTCATGCATACTCAACAAATGTGACCTCTAAGTCATGTAAATACACCTAATTAAGGCTTATATGAATTCAAACTCTCAATAATCATGGCCCAAGACCAACCGACAAAAAAAAAGACCCATTTTGCAAAAACGATCGATATGGCTAGAAGTGGCTAAAGATGCAAACTCAAAAAGGAAGGACCTTAAATTAATGTGACTCCTAGTTGCAGATTCAAAATCCTAGTATATGAGTAATTGAACTATTTTTGCAAAAATGACCCCATTTTGAAAGAATGACCGATGTGGCCAAAAGTGGCTAAAGATGCAAACTGAAAAAGGGCGGAACCTAAAGAAATATGACTCCTAGTTGTACACTCAAAATCCTAATATGAGTAATTGAACCACTTTTACGAAAATAGCCCCATTTTGCAAGAATGACCGATGTGGCCAAAAGTGGCTAAATATGCAAACTCGAAAAGGAAAGACATTAAATTAATATGATACCTAGTTGTGGACTCAAAATCCTAAGACATGAGTTTATCGAACAACTTTCGCATAAATGACCACATTTCGCAAGAACGACCAATGTGGCCAAAAGTGGCTAAACATGCAAGATTTGGCTAAGGCCCCGCAAAGCCAAGAACCTAGGACTTACTAGGAAGACCAGACCCTATGTGGGTTGCCGACGTATCTCGCCCCGAGAGACGAGGATCAGGTTCACGTATATTAGAAATATGCAATTAATTTGAAAAAAGCTATATTTTGTCTTTTTGAAAAATGTAAAATCTTTTTGGATTTTATTTTCAATTTTTTTTTTTGAATTTTTTGAAAAAAGATGGAAAAGTGTAAATGACATGATGCAAATAAAATGACCTAAAGGTCGACCTAAGTTTGGGGGTTCACTAACAAGGCGATTCGGGGGAGCGTATGGTCGATGGTGGTTGCTCAAGCTTTCCACCCACTCCATACGTCCGACGGCCCCCCCTCATAAATTAAGGGTGACTCAACAAAGAGTTCATGCACGCGATGCGTGCTCCGAGACTTGTTGCAGAAAAAAATTGACCGGGTAATGCATATGATGACAGTTATAAAGCAGTAAATACATAAAGCAAAAACTATAAACAAATAAACAACTAGCAAATAACAAAATATAAAAACATAATAAAAATCAAGTAAATCTAATGAAAAAGCATAAAAAACTCAACCAAATATTTTAAAAGCCAACAAAATCAAGTACTAAGTCGAACTCGTTATATCCCAGCAGAGTCGCCACATATGTCATACCCCTTTTTTTACCAAAACTTCCACTAAACCCTCTTAAATTAATAAAAAGATTTAGTAAAAAGATTGAAAAGGATATTCAATTAGAAAAGTGACAAAAATTGTGTTTTAAAAGGATCAACTCAGAGTCGCCACCTGACATTGGTTTCGGTGTGTCAGGTCACCGTTTTTAAAATAATTTTTCCTTTCAAAACACTTAAGACCCGAAAACTAAGTCTGCACCAGAGATTTGGGTAAGGGGGTTCATTTGACTCGGGGAGAAGGTGTTAGGGACTCCCCAAGTCCCGTGAAGGTCATGGTTGCGTACTCGATATTGTTGGCTTTTAAAATGTTCGAATTGAGGCAATAAAAACACCCAAAAGAAAATAAACAATCAAAAAGGCTCGAGGTCGTCCCCACCTAATAAAAGAAAAATGAAAAGGAAAAGAAAAGAAAAGTCCTAAGCTAATCTATACTACGACTTCTTCACCATGCTTGTCAAGGCCTCCAAAATATTTACATAGTTCTTCGGGGAATAACCCGGATAATAATATTTACAAACTTTACGGGCTATTCCCCAGATAAATTTAACTAAGGGAACGACCTCTCGCCTCGAAATTAATAAAATCCTAAGGCTTGCCTACCCAAATGTGGTCGGCCTAAGCATGTTACTAGCGATTTCAAGAAAACAAGATAAAACTAGTAACGTAATTGAATTTAATTTCCCATTCTATATGTCCAAAACCCCAAAATCAAATAGAACTTCTCTAACTATTAAAATTCACTGTAAACATATGCAAACAGTCACACTAACTATCAGAATTCACTGTAACATATTAAACTAAAACATATTTTATCCACTGTAACAACTAAATGTGGAATTAAAACTCACTCTAACTATCAAAATTCATCCAAACATATTAAACTAAACACCACCAACAACAAAATGACGCTCAAAGACAGACAATAATAGATTAAACAAATAATAAGAACATGATTTTAAGCAAATTATGAGTAGAAGGGAAATGAGAAATCGACCATAATGCACCTGAAGTTTCATTGTATGGCAACTTCACAACGCAAATGTCAGAAGCGAAGACGGAAACTCGAATCGACGCCGAAAG
This sequence comes from Nicotiana noctiflora, assembly GCA_032618575.1. Lineage (NCBI taxonomy): Eukaryota > Viridiplantae > Streptophyta > Magnoliopsida > Solanales > Solanaceae > Nicotiana > Nicotiana noctiflora. Next base: position 108,386 of record JASVEL010003456.1, read on the forward strand.
CTCAAAAGTAAAACGACTTCCATCAAATTCAATCAGATTGAAGATGAACACAAATGGTTTTTCTTTAATAGATTTTGGTATGCGATAGCTTTTGTTCAGTTGCTGCTGATTCCTTTCATGTTGAAGAAGAATCTTGGGTGGTCGTTGATGACATTAGGCTGGTTGACGGCTAAAGCTCGTTTCTTTTTCCGGCGAGCTGCTGGTTCAAGGTGAGCTAGTTAGTGACCGTAGGGTGGGGGACTGAGGGTTCGTCACTGGTTTGATGAGAGGAGGAGTCGAATGGTGGTTTGGTTGTTGAATTTCAGGTCATGGAGGGAAGGGAGTGAAGCTCGCTGGTTTTGGAATGGGCTAGTCATTTGGAGGAGTTTGTCGGCGGCGTTGGAGGCGAAGGAGACGAGATGATGACAGAGGCGGCTTGAGGTGGGGGCGATGGCTACTGATGGTTTCTGGTGGGTTTGATGGTGAATATCCGGGGAAACGACTGAAGCTTTTCTAGACGGTGAAGAAGCAGCGCCTGGCTTTTGTGACGATGGCTGCTGGACAGCGGCGACTGTGAGTTTCGGAGAAGATGATTTGCGGCTGCTCTCATTTTTTTGGTCTGCTAGGGTTTTTTTTTGTTGTCTCTAAAGCGTTCTTGTTATATGAGGAAGAAGAAGGATTGGGTAGGGTTAGGGTATTGAGCTTGTTCATTTTGGGCCCCTTTTCAAATTGGACCTCAAAAGTGTGAAAAATTTAGGCCAAAAGGGACTAAAAATTAAAATTAAATACCTATAAAAATTCTGCATTAATTTTGATAAACTATTAGTATTAAAAATAAAACTAAAAATTAAAGTTGGAACTATTTTTGTATTTTCAAGGATTATACCAAAATAAAATGCATTAAAAAACTAATATATTTCTAAAAATACCTAATACCTTAATTAAATAGAGAAAAATGAAATTATTTTTGTATTTTTTAATTTTATAATAAAATAATGTAAAAGAGTTAAAACTAGGTAAAATAGCAATATTAAGCCTAAATTAAATGTTTTCTGCTAAAATAGGTGAAATTTCGGGGGAGGGTCAAAAATTACATGTCTACATTGGTTTTTCTATTAAAAACATTATTGCAAATTTTAAACACGTAACCAAAGGAGATATAGATTCCAAGGTTGTGGTCGGTCTACCAAATCTATTGAGTTCGTAATCGTTAATCCAAATTATCTATGATTGCTAGTTGACCGGATCGTTTATATAAATAGCATATTCCCATAATACTATCGGTCAATGCATAATATATCAACCATATATTCTTATGGTTGTGAGTCTATCATGAACGAATATAATACAATATTCAACTTAGCAAGATCGTTAGGTCTATTTCTATCCTAACCGCAAAGTTTTTTTCCAAGCCACGAGTTCAGAAACAAGCTTTCTCTAATTCTTCTCTAATTTAATCTAAACATGAATTTCCCAAGCATAGCATAGATAGTAAATAGAAGTCAACTGATGGACAAACAATTAAGCAATATGCACGAAATTAGAGAAACAACCAACAATAATAACTCGAATTAACAGTGATGTAATTGATAAACTTCAATATTCATGACAATCACAACCCTTCAACGCGAAGTTTAGCTCCACATAGACATGGTGGCTAAAAAATAATTCATCCAAAGAAGCGTAAAGATTACTAAGTTTGATGGAAGAAAGATGGAATCTGACGGCAGTTCCGTGCTCTCCCTAGGTCTAAAGTATGTCAAAAGTTCTCAAAATATTTTTACATATATTTATACCAAGTAGGGTTGGGTAAGATAAAATCTCCTTTTCCTAGCCGATATAGGAAAACTTGCAAACTTATTCCTTTCTATGCGTCGCACTGTGTCGCGCTAGTGCTTTATTCTGTCAGACCAAAAAAACTTAATTTCTTAACTTTGAAAATTTCTGACATAAAATTACACTAATGCCTCGCACTAGTGCATTTCTTCAGCAGTTGCTTCTTCCTTGAATTTTGATGTCCAAAATTGATCCTGGACCCCGAACGCGATCTCGGGTTAATACTTTGGGCTTTTACTCAGACTTCAAATTTCCAGATAGCTCGAATTCATTCTATAATATGTACATAGTTCGGAATCACTCTTATAAGGCATAAAATATGTAAAATTAGTGCAACACACTAGCGATTAAAGTTCAAACTCAATTGAAGTGTAGTAAATTAGAGTACAATAAGCAACTAAAATACCGAATTATAGCCCGCCGTCACCTTCTCGATAGATTAAGCTCTCAAGGACTAAAACAATTTTAGAGCTAAATTCAAATTCTAAATTAATTATTCATCTCCTCCAAACTTGACTGGAATATTTCCAAATTTGCTGGATACCCACCTTTATGATTTTTGGATCTACTAAAATCAATGCGTTTACTTTGTATCACTGTTCTCTTTCGTTTCCCCAAAATATTTGCCGCAGGAAAATCGCTTCTTTATAGCTAAGCGGCTTACAATAAGATTTTGTTTCCCTTCTCTACTGTATGTCGTGTTATAATTCTTATAGTGCGGGATTTGTGTCACTATTAATGTGATTGTTTACCTGTAAAACCGTATAGTTGAATTTATATATGGTTTATAGACAAGTAAATCGATTTGATCCCAAAATGATGAATAAATTAGACAAGAACATAAAACAACAACAATAACGACGACCTAGTAAAACTTTAGTGGGGTCTAGGGAGGGTAGTGTGTACGCAGACCTTACACCTATTCCGAGGGAGCAGAGAGGTTATTTTCGAAAGACCCTCGGTTCAAGAAGACGAGAAAATAATATAGGACTTAATGTAAAATTGAGATAAGACAGTACGAATCTTGATTCTGGGAGCAGAGCTTTCGGAGGCAGTAAGAACAGTATTAATAAGCAAGAAGATAAAATATTATTGAGATTTTGAACAGAGTATCGTATTAATTTGTCAGGAAATTTATCTCATTTATAATGACTGTAGAGCTCACTATTTATAGTTGCACTTAGGGAACAAGGTCCTAGAATCAATCCTCTCTTAAATGATAATTATGAGGGCCACCGAGGAATCCATAACAGTCGGCAGTAAATGCCATATTCTCTGTCACAGACTGTGCACTTAATGTTATAGAATGTTAACATTCATAGTTAACAAGCACCCGTCAGATTCACAGTTAACCAGTTATCTTTTTACTAATGAACAATATTCAGATTCACAATCAACCAAATAAATTATCTTTTCTACTAACGTGCACAAGTCATATTCATAGTTAACCCAATTATATTTGCTACTAAGTAGCACCAGATATATTCAATCACATAAACAGATTTAAAAGAAAAAAGAATCACAAAACACTAATTATTGTTCTACCAAGAAGTGATTGATTAATCATACAATATCATACAAACAAATTGCTAATTCGAAACATACTTAGAGTTTCCTTGCATAAAATTTCTCAAAAATAAAGAAATAAACAACAAAAGTTAAAAAAAAAAAATAGATCCACCTGCAGACTAAAAGAAGAACAGTACAAAAGGGTGCTTTTCAAATTCTTATTTTTTTTCCTTGGAAGTTGTAGCATTTAATCATGAAGCACAATTGATGATAATTTTGAAATCAATCCTAGTGAGTAGGAGTTTCAGAAAATATCTAACAAAAACATCTAACGAAAACATCTAACAAAAATACCAAATTGAAAGAAAGAGAGGAGTGATGTAACATAGTGAAGATCTAATCACTCAATTACTTAATACTATTAATACTTGAAAGACTACTAACATAATTTCCTCTTCTTTTTTTCGGTACCATGACAAAACTTGAATATGCAGAACAAGTAGGAATGTGTAACTATCTGCTTACATTTATTCTGTTGTCTTCTCTAAGTAAAAATTAAGCATACTAATAATTAAATAAATAATGGAGAAAAAGCTAACCAAAACTGAAAAACACAGCGACGGAACATGAAAGAAGCGAAGAAGTAGTAATGTATTCTTAAAGTACTGTTGAGGCAATAAAGAAGATTGCATGCCAGAAAATTCTAGGTTTATTGAGAAATCAAGCTAGTAAATTGCATATAGTCAACATAGAAACCCCCAAATCAACCAAAAAAACTCCAAATAAATAGAGAAACCTTAAATCCTACAGAGAATACCCAAAACAACACAAAAATAAAGTGAAAACCCACATGTAATTCACAAAATAGAAACATACCTGGTTATACAAAATCGAAATTGGAGAAGATGAAGGAGAAATTGCAAATAAACTGAAGAACACAATGGATTTTCTAGCCAAAAATCCACACTAGGACTGATGAACACCGGTTGGTGAGAGAGAAAGAGGCAGTCGCTCTTTTGCAATCCAATTTGGTGAGAGAGAGAGCGGCAGTCGCCCTTTTGCGTAGAGAGAGAGTGAAGAGACGGAATCAATTAAGATTTAGGTTTTGGCGGAGAAAAAAATGAGGGAAAGTAAAATATTGTGGGAAAAATTAATAAGTTTGGCGCTGTTTTGCGTTGGATCCAAATTATAATTAATTGCGTCAGTTATTGAGAAAGTGCCGCAATTTGATACAATTTGCGGCAGTTACAACCGACCGCCGCTAATTAACTGCCGCAATTTGACCATTTTTTTGTAGTGGTTCTCCATTAAACGTTATCGGGTGGCACCTAATTAATTCGCATTTATGAATATCATTCTCTTCGAGATCATTGCTTTCGGACCTGATTGTCTTTTGTCTTCAGTCAACTTATTGCTTTCTCATACGAAGATTTAGTATGAACATAATTTATCCTATAATTAATAATTTTGTTCCAATATTTGTTTTCAGAGTTAGTTGACAATAGTTAATGCGTTTCATGATTTTAATTCTAAATCAGCCATATGATGGAGGGCAATGAAAAGCTAAAAGTTTTGTGTAATGTTTTTTCTTTTTTGAATGGGTGTGGAGAAATAGGGTTATAGTGTTTTTTGTTTTGTTCTGAAACTTAATTTTAATGGTGGTGATAGTAGTGATAGTAGTGTCAATGATAATTTTAATGGTGGAACTTTATTGGAGAAGATGACTAAAAAGGAGGATCGGGGGAAGATGAGAGATAGGTTGGGAAGGGGACCCTTTTATATTTTCTTTAAATAAGTATTAATTAAGGTGTAAATTATGCAAACAAAAAAAAATTTCATGAAATGTGTCATGATTTTGTTGGTGCTAGATATCACACATATTTTAAAAAATTGGTCACACATCTTAGAGAAGTTAATATAAGTTTTAATAGTGTTGACAACAAAAAAAAAAAAAAATCACTGTCAAATGCGCACATAAATAAATTTTCATGACATAAATACTTTCAAAGAGTAATTATAGTCTATGAGTTGCAGTAGATCGTAAACAAATAGACATCGTGTATATATGCATAAAAGTTCTTTCGTATATAGTATCAAAGTTTGGAGGTTTTCAACAGTGATCTATCTGGAATTTCCAAGTAGCCCCATCGATCATCGTGGACCACTTCAGAAAACTGCATTACAGTCGCATCTTGTACTTGCTCCAACTTTGATGGTTCCCACTATATACATATGTAGAAAAAAATAAGAACATCAGTTGACGTATATTTTTCAAAACAAACTTTGATAATCTTTTTTTTTTAAATCACATTAACACGTTGTTGTAAAGTTAGATAAATATTGAAGATGCAGGAAAAAAAGGCGCAAATTTGTGTATGAAAGTGCTGATTCGTTTTGCGTTATCTCTATATATATATATATATATATATATATATATATATATATATATATATATATATATATTAGTATATGATTAATCATACCTTAAACTTTTTGCCTTTGTCAAAAAAGATTGCTTTACCACCCTACAAGTTGAACCAAATGAGAAAGTGAATATCAAATTAAAGACGTAAAATTTATATGATGTGAAGATTATATTGCAACATATATACGTACCTCATAGAAATCGTTGTAATTGAATGATCTTAGTACGATTCGACTACTAATATTAAATTCACGAGACAAACATTGTCGAAGTGATTGCTTCCGTCCTTCTCTAATCTGTAAAACAATAATGTGTTAATTACCTATATTAACTTTTATAAAATTAAAGAACCAACATTTGAATTGAATAGTCGGTAGTTAATATTACAGATCGTAGAGAAATCTTAAGGCTTGTTGGTGACGCAAATTTCATAGACTTTATTGCATTAGTGATCCACTTTTCATCCATTCTAATTGCTTCTTTTTCCTAACAATGGCAAGTGGTTAGAAATAAATAAATATTTTTACTTCACTCATATATAATAAGGACTAAGTGTGTGTGTATATATAAAAGAAAGATTTGATGAATAACTTACAAGTGCAGATAGTATATCTTCAACAGTGTCCTTGCCAAAGCAATGATTGATAACTTCAAGTCTACTTTGGTGATTCACAATGTCATACAAGAAAAAATTAAATTAAGTAAGAATAAGAAAAAAATTATTGGAAATTGCTTCTTGCAGTTCACGAAGTTACATTGCATAAGTGACACAGTTTTTGTATAATATTTAAAATCAGACATATCCATTTATAAAAATAATGTGCTAAACTCATACATATAGCTAGAAAAAATATATCAATAGAAATAAATATTAGAAGAAAAGAGTATTAATTACCTTTTCAAACTACTTCCTTCTTTCAACTCTGGACTATGAATGAAGTCTTTTATGATTCTTGAAACGTCCGACTCATGAGCAAACTCTAGTGATTTGTTTGATGAGAATGCTTGACATAATGCATCTTCCATTGACTCTATATCCTACAAAAGGTTCAGTTGTGCTTTTAGAATATATGACCAATTAACGTGATGCTAAATGTTTTGCAGGAATATTGGTGTACAAATACAACTACACGTAATGGACTGTTTTAATTATGTTTGGTTGAACATATGCTCTATTTCATAATTATCATGATACGTATGTGCACTAATTAAGGCTAATCTATGCAAACATTTAATCCGTAAATACTACTTAAGAAACTTATGCGTTTCTCCTTGCTAAAGCGGATCGTCTAGCAACTACGACTCGAATTACTGGTCGTTGGGAATTTTCGCACGACGAATAAAAGTCCTTATTTGCACAGTCTAAAAATCCCTTTGATGAATGCAGAAAAACCTTCTTTTTCAACACCCATAGTGATGGGTATATAGGCTAGTATTCTAATTTAAGAAGAAAATTAAGCTAATGGGTTAACGGGTTAATTTACATTCTTTATGGGTCGACCGGAGCCAGTAGTAATTTCCCAACACTATGTGAAACCAGTATTATATGATTTGACTATGCATATAAGATGATATAGGTTACGTGTGACTAGTACACTTGAAAATTCTACGTAAAATTAATTATTTTTGTTGATAATGGTAAAGTATTTTACGAATGATTTGTACCAAGAGGCTACTTTACAAAGACAATGCCAAGATGTAATAACCTGGCTGGTTGTTTCATGTATTTTAGCCCTGTTACCTTCCATATGTGTATTTGTTGTCATGTGACGTGTGGCGATGGCTGGTTAGGTTTTGGGAGGTTTTTGAGTGAATTGGAATACTTAGTTTCACAGTTGGAAGCTTAAGTTGTAAGAGTTAACCAAAGCTTGACTTTTGTATAAATAATCTTGAATTCGTATTTTGATGGTTCCAATAGGTTTTTATGGTAATTTTGGACTTTGGCGTATGTGCAGATTTATATTCGGAGGTTCCTTCGTTGATTTGCTCCTAAATGTTGAAAGCTAGAAATTTGAAAGTTTGGAAGGTTCATAGATTTGACCGTGGTTGACTTTGAGGTTATCAAATTCGGATTTTGGTTCGGAAGTTGTAATAGGTTCCTTTTGTCATTTGGAACTTGTGTAAAAATTTTGGGTTCATTATGGATTGCTTAAGCCTCAATTGGACACTTGGTTTGAAGTTTGAATATTCTTAAACTTAAGACATGTTCTATTTGCGTTTTGGCTCTTGATTTGTTATTGTGGTGCTACCCCATGTGTTAGGAGGCTTGGATAGGTCCAGGTAGTATTTATGACCTTGTTGGTGTGATTGGACGGGATCGTGTGAGTCCGGGTGGATTTCGGGCCACCCGGAGCACTTTGCACAATTGCAGATTTTGCTAGTGTTAGATCCTCATGGTGATCGCGGGGTTGGGTCAATTGTGAGCTGGGCAGTTGTCCTTCACCGGGTTCATGTATTCATGGATCATCTGGGAGATGGGGATCTATGTCTACGCGTTCGCTATGGCATGTTCGCGTAGGGTCAGGTTGGTTCTTCATCGCGTTCGCAAGATGGTGTCCATGAACGCGAAGGTATATTTTGTGTTTCGCTAACAAGAGGCATGTGCGGCATTCGTGAAGGGCACGCCAGGCCAGACCTTTTTTCATGGGAGCCTAAGTTCAAGGTTAGACATATTCCACGAGAGGCACTAAAGGTGTTTCTTTAAACGTCTTAAAGCTAAAGCCACTACCTTTACTGGACCTAGTACCATAGAGGACTCACAACAGTCCTCTGATTGAGCAGAGCATAGGATACTGGAGCTCTCGCTCCTCTGAGCACATGATCTCGGTCGCATCCATAAGAGAAAAGAAGGAAAAATTTCGAATCTATTTTAAAAAAGGAGATAAAAGCAGCAAAGCTGGGTCAGGTTGAAGGATGTGACTCATACCTGGAGTTTACCAAGGTCATGGAGTGGTTCTTCCTAATTTCTTTAAAAACGAGTTGACTCAAGCGTTCTAGAGACAAATATGAAAAATATGCTTGTGGATAAATATGATGTTTAAATATACTTAGGGCTATGCCCCTCACTTGGTTCATGATGAGACTTGAGGAATAAGAGGCTCGTTGAGGGATTGAGAGATCCATTATTTAGGGTCTTAGAACCTTTGATGTGCACTATGACTTACATTAGATTCTAGACACTACTAGGAGGATTGAGGTGAGAAGATAGGAGAGAAGCAAAAAGGCTCCATGGGTTTATCAGTGTCGTTTGAGCAATCATGAGCTAGGTTCTTAACTTAAATATGACTATAATTTATTAAGGTTTTGTATAGTTAGAGTCATCGGAATATACATAGTCTACCCCGTAGTTGATGTTTGATTATAATCCTAAATTGTATGGTATTACTTGCCACATAATTTGATGTAACAATAATAATTTGTGGGGCATTTGAGCTTAATTAAGTTGGTTTTATGTATAGGAATACTTGGACATGAAGTGAAAAGAAGTTACACAAATTGGTATAAAAAATGATAAAGTAGAGCACGAAAGGAACAAAGCCGCGAGGCAGCCATTCCTTAGCACCATAGACAGCGCGAGGTGATGACAACCGAGAAGAAGATGCCGCACCTACAGTGTGAGGCACCCTTAGCTAGTGTCAGTTCAAGGCGGGAAGCGCCAACGACCCAGTCCAAGCTGGTTTCTTATCTTTCAGTTTTTGGACTTGCCTACATCGGTCGGGGCTTTATCAAACCCTATAAATACTCTCTAAACTTGTTTTTAGGGGATTGAACATATTTCGGAGGCAACAAGAGCTATGGAACATGTGTGGGGGCGAAATCATAGCATTTGTTTTTCATTTAACTAGTATTTATTGTTTTATGCTTTCAAACACTATTGTGATTGTTTATATGGCTATGAGTGGCTAAATTTTCTTACTCATGGATGATAGGGAGTTCTTGATTTTTGACGTAGAACAGTTATTCTTGTTACTCAATTGTATTATATATATTAGTTTATTTAATTAATCTTGCAGCAGTAGAATACTATCTATGAAGCTATAGTTAGACTCGAAAGTGAAAACTTTAGATGGCATAAAAGGTATTAAACAAAGTAAGTTCTTGAACTCGGGCATCGGAAAATATATGCGCAATTAGGATAGACATATGCTAATTGCTTTACTTGATTATCGTTGCATGAATTATGCATGCATTCTAGTTGATTATGATTCTAAGAACATATAGGTATTAGGTTAGCTTGAATATGCGAGTAAAATTGCAAGAACCTTATGAGCTATATAAGCTTAATTAACAAACTAGATATGTCAAGTAATTAATTTAACCGGAAAACTCAATAGGATTTTAATATCATAATATCGGAATATCCCCGTCTCATTGATCTTGTTCATAAGTTGTTTGTTGCTTTGCTCGTACTCTTGATTTCAGGCTTTACTCTCTTTTTTTCTTCTTTTTTTCCTTTAGTAGTAGTAGTAGTTTTAGTTAATTAAAATCACAATGCTTCTCAAAAAATTATTTGAATGAATATAATTCCTAAATAGTTAATTTAATTAATCGTTAATCATTAGTCTCTATAGGAATGCTACTCTATTCATCACTCAATTTCTTATCGACCATATATACGTGCTTGTACGTTTGGCCCTAACAACGGCACCCCTTTTTAGGTGTGACAAACCTTAGTAAGGTCAACGTCGACTAGAGGCTAGAGTATGTTTCATTGTAGAATATTAGGGCACATTAAGCGGGGCAGTCGTACACTCCAAAAGATTTTAACCATAAATAGGTTAGCAGACTAGATAGTCAGCTTCTACTACAAATCATCCTGCGAGGGATGTTTCTATTCTCAACATAGATATTGGGCAGAACAGGGCACAAGCAGGGGCTGATCAACAAAAGTTGTAGCCAAAAGCTAAAAGCCAAGATAAAGAGGCCTAAAATATGTTAAATAAAATTTTATTTATCAAGATTTTTCAAATGATTAATAAAATTTTCTTTTTAAACCATCAAGCTAGCTACTAGAATTCTTGGGGCCCTAAAGCCAACGCTTTATTAGCTTTGGCCTTAAGCCGATCCTGTGCGCGCCCAGGATCCCGAGGTTTTGGTCAGGTTGAACCCTATTTAGGTTTTGAGGATCAAAGGATAAGATTTTCAATAGCCCTAAGTCACACCTATATGTAGAATTCTTTTAAATTATGTCCAGTGTCAAGAATAATACGTATGACATGGAGCGGAAGAAATAAGACTTTAACATAACCAACATAGAGTGCATCGAGAACTTTAAAGCCATGACGGTATAACTTTGATAATATCTCAAAGATCAATAGAATCTATTTTAATTTAAGTTTGTTGAACAGAATCATAAAATTAATCATACCTTTGAGTAAACAAAATGAGTTGCCAGGCCACAGGCAAGCATTTCTGACCCATTAATTTTTGCCCCTGTTAGTCCTAAGTATTCTCCTGTTAACAATGAATCAAAAGTAAAAATGAGATATCAATCATATATATAAACATAAACCATTCAAGTGTTAGCTACTATTTTCTTATTAATGTTTAGAATTCCATAATTTATGACAATCTCCAAAAGAAAGAATGTAAAACTAATAGCACACATATATTACAAAAAATAATAATAATAAATATTCCTAAAAGCAATATTTAAATGATGAGTCCATGGGGTTTCTTGTTGATTTTGAGATTCATGTTGGGACATATGGTAGTATGTGAGGTTACATTCAGTACAAATTGATGACGGCCTTGTCATTGACCTATGTGCGGGGAAATCAACATATAAGATAATGTGAGCGTTGTCAATGGCAACAAATTGTTGCAAGGATAAGGTGTGACGGACTACACTACTATCGCAAGGCTAAGGTGTGACGGACTACACTAAAGCAAGCAATGCGGGGAAGACCTAGGCTGGGTGCAAACAAATGTCAAGATCTTGAAGGAACAAGGCGGGTTGGACGAAAGCATGACAAAGCAATGTGGGGAAGACCTTAGGCTCTAAGACAAGGCGGCTTAGTGCCAAGCCGGTGGCATTGGCAATACGGTATTGCCTTGACTTAGGTGAGCGGGCTGGCAGCTAAGGAATTTGCTACATGATAATTTAACGTGGCAATTTATGAAACTGTACTCAAGTGACGTAGACATGATATGCATGCATACATGTTATGTGACTGTACAAATTTGTTAGTGACATTATTATATAACCTAAAGCTATTTAGAGATCTTATGGAGGATATTTTAAATTTAAGCTGACACGATATAACCATAAACAACGAAGTCTTGTTTACTTTACCAAAATGGCCAGGTAATCTTGAAAGAAAATAAGATGCTCCGACATCGGGATGATGTCCAAATGATGCTTCTGGCATGGCAAACACCTATTATATTATCCATAAATAAATGAAACAATTATGATATACTGTCCAAAATCTACTAAAAGTAAACATATCCAACATTCTTTTTTTGTAAACATACCAAACATTGGAATTAATAAGCTCCAAATCATTAAAAAACGAACAAACATTGGATAAGAAACCATCAAAGAAAACAATAAAGGAAAATGCTCACGCATACTTATACTATTATGATGACTAATTTGAAAGAGCCTTCTTTAAGGCACATGTATAACGACTAAAGGGAAGAACTAAATGGACTTGCAAAAAGAGCATAATAATAATAATAATAATAATAAAAATAATAATAATAATAATAATAATTATTATTATTATTATTATTATTATTATTATTATGAAACGTTAGGAACAAGAATTTTTGGGACAAATTTCACCAGAAATATCCTCCTTATGATACATACGAGATAATTTTATCCATGGTGTTTGAACTTTTGTGTTTGTTACCCAATAGTCATTATTCTTTTTTTTTTGTTACGTACAAATTATTCAACTTTGTGTTCATCGCACAAAAGTCATTTTTCTTTCTTTTGTTACACTAAAATCATTTTACTTTACTCTATTAATCACAAAAGACACACTTTAAAAGTCTATTATGCCCTTTATATTATATAAACCTTCATATTTATGTAATAACTTCTATATATATATATATATATGTAAAATATATTCTAACTATGTATTTTATTTATAAATAAACTAACTTAATATTATTTATATAATATATTCCTATATTTAATTTTTTCTTAAATTTAATTTTCAAGATATATTAGTAGCATCAAACATAACTTTTTTGCAGCAATTTGTTTTTTTTTTTTGAATTTAATTGACCAACCAAAGTTGGTCGGTATGCCCTTCCGACCTTCAAAATACTGACCACACATTAATGGTCGCATTTTGGACGTTTATTGGGCATTACCGACCAACTTTGATCGATTTTTTGGATGATTTTTCCCGAATTTCTAGCAGTGTAATTTTTCAAATAACCAATTGCCCAGATCAATCCCCAAGAAAATATCCCTAGCTAAATTCGCATGTAGTACCTAGGAATTTTCGTCTCATTAACATATGTTTTTTTCTCATTTTCTTTGTTTGTTTACCTGCGAATTTTTTCACGGAAATGTACTTGCCGATATTTTCTCTAATATATATTAAAGTTACTGATAAATTTAATAATGCTACTAATATATCTTAAAAATTAAAGTTAAGAAAAAATTAAATATACAAATATATTATAAAAATAATAAATAAAATAATATTAATTTATTTTATTTATAAATAAAATACATATTTAAAATATATTATATAGTATATAATATAGAAGGTATTACATAAATATAAAGGTTTATATAATATAAAGGGCATAATATACTTTTCAAGTAAAAATGTGACTTTTGTGATAACTAGAGCAAAGTAAATGATTTTTATGTAACAAAAGAAAGAAAAATAACTTTTGTGTAATGAACACAAAGTTAATGATTTTTATGTAATAAAAAAAGAATAGTAACTATTGGGTAACAAATACAAAAATTCAATAACCATAGATAAAGTTAACTCTGATACATACTTAATACCGAGGCTCCTAGCAACGGGGGAAAGGACTCCTAGTCGAACAAAGGATAATGAAGAACAATAGCAGATTTTGATATTCAGTTACCAAGTTAAAAGGCTACTTATTTAATACTAAAATGTATAAAAATGGTTAATTATAGTATTAATTTGTAATTAAGTTAAAATTCCGATAACAAGGGTAAGTAAGTTTCAAAAGTAGTATAGCTAAGTAAAAATTTAACAAGGCCATCCTAATACCTCAATAGTCATCTTTCTAACAAACTTTGCATGTATCCTTTTATACTTGATACTTGACAGTAGAGGTAGCAAGATGGTTAAAATAAAATAGTTATTCATCCATATTATCTATTAAAAAATGGTTGGACGATGATCCATTCAAAAACGGGTCAAATATAGATAAGAACCATATTATCCACATAGAAAATGGATAATCAATGAATAACTAATGGGTTAACTTTTATATTTGTAAAGCCTCAAATGTGAGGTTCCTCAAATTTGGGAGACTGTGAATTCTCCCAATAGTGATCATATTCAAGAAGTCATGGAAATATGATTACCCATATTATCCGCCGATTAATCAGATTTTTATCCGTATCAAACATGGGTTGGTTCAGGTAATTTATCAATTTTTTTATTATCCATTTTCGGCCCAAATCATATCCGGCCCGACCCTCCTGTTTGTCATTCCTACTTGATTGGAATGGCAGATGCTTTTAATATTTGGCTAATAACATATAACCAAATAATTAGTTTTAAGGCTATAAAGAAAATTAGTTGTACGTCTTCGAAACGCACCGTATTTTCGGTGACGATTCGGAATTTTGCGTTCATGGATAATCCAGCACCTCCTCCCATAACGGCTCCATTGATGAGGATAACCTTCATATTTAACATGGATTATGATGCAAATAATCAGCGCAAAATAAAATAATAAGTGACACCTTTATTTTTAAATTTTCTATGATACTAGTAAAGCTTAATTACCACTGGTTTTTTGTATGTTGCCACTAAATAATCCAATATTAGCTGCATTCTGTAAAAGTCCAGAACAGAACGGTAGTCACCTGACAAATGAGGAAAGAGAAGAAACACAGAATTTTAGTACGAAATTAATTCTTTATGCTTGAAATATAAAGTTGCATGTGCATTTAATGTTAAAAATGGGAATTTCTTGTACCTCTATTGCAATTTAATAAAATTAAATGACCTTTCACGTGACAAATATGTTAAGACCTCCCTCTAAATTTGGCGACGCCAACTTGCTTTTGGTTTGGAGTCGTGCACTCACCTCCCTTATTATCCTAATGTCCATATTTCTATAAAAATCTTCACGTTTGTGATAATAGACGCTGAGAACTTATAAAACGTTTTCTTGATCGCGGATATTTCTTATAAAAAGAATTCGAAATCTTGATGAGTAGAGTTATTAGATATTTTCAATTGTGGAAGTTAGAAGATAACCGATTGAAAGGCCAAAATACGTACAAAACGGTCCATAAAACTATTATTACATGATAAAAAGAAAAGAAATCATAAATATATATGATTTTATAAAATAAATAATTGGGTCTCTTCTTAATGTTCGGCTTTACGCAATTTCATTGAGCCCCTAATTCAGGAAGAGGGGTATTTGTTGATTGAAAAATCAAATATGAAATTCAAGATATTTAAAACATAAAAATGAACGTATTTTTCATGAGATGCTTATAGTTAGATTGAAAAAAAAATTTCTAAGATTCAAGAAACAAATGTAGAAATAAAAACATATTTTTTCACAGAATTAAGGAGGAGGATACGCTCAAAACTGAACGTGACTACCCAAAAAATTCTTTCTCTAAAAATAATACTCTCTCCAATGGCTATCTCAATCACCCAGCGTGTATCTCCATGCTCCACCCGAAGGAGCCGCCGAAAGGCCTACTTCCGGCGAGTAAGGAGAAGCCCCCCCCCCCCCCCCTATTGAAGGAGAGAAACTTCCCACTTAAGTAACTAAAAAGAAAATCTCTTATGCAACATCAGTCACAACTCCATCTTCTTTCAATTCGAACCCAATCCGCCATGAAATGGAGCAAGTAATTGCAAAGCATACAACTCACAATGGGCATTCAAGGCTAAAGACTACTATGGGATAATGGCAAAAGAATGTAAGTATACAATTGTTGGTCGATTTCTTAAACCCCGACCCCAAATTGATAGAATTAGGTCAAGGTTTAAGGAGCTGATAACTGAAAGGATCCGCCAGAATTGGTGTTTATGACAATTACAATGTCTTCATCGATCTATTCAACGAGGAAGATTGGCAAACGACATGGTTTAAGAGTGATTGAAATTGATGTTCGGCAAATATGGCTACAAAAATGGTCCCCTGATTTTGAACATGAGAAAGATCTCTTTGTTGCCCCAGTGTGAGTATTACCGTCGGGACTGTCTTTCCATATGCACACATGGCACTATGTTAAACAAATTATAGTTCTGCTGGAACCCCTTTGGTTCTAGATGTGGCTACCCATGAAAGAATTAGACCAAGTATGGCCAAGATTGGGGGTGAAGTTAATCCCCTTAAGCCTCTGCCAAAAGGTGTATTCATAGGCTAGAAATATGAGGATTCACCATTAGATGGATATACTCAGAAATTGGAATATAATGGCATACCTAAGTATTGTAAACATTGTAGAAAACTGAAACACAATGTGTTTGAATACAGGGCATTAGATAAGAAGATTGAAACTAAGGCTGGGGAAGTGCAAGACAAAAGCACGGAGCAGCAAACCAAGAACAAAGCAAATGGTAAAGAAGAAGAACAAAACAACATGCTGGAGAAAAAAGAGACTGATACTACGCAGAATCAAGAACCATCAGAGGGTAAACAGACTCCAAAGACAATAACTGAAAACATTAAGGAGGAAGAGGTAAAAAAGAAAACAGATAGGCCTATACTACAACAAACAACTAATACTGAAACAACAAGAAAGAAGAAAAAGAGTAAGAAAACAAAGAAAATGCCAAAAAGAAGAGCAGTGTCAAATTCAAACCTGATATCAGAGATAAGAACATTAGGAAACACTATCAAGTCAAGAGCCTATCAATTTCGCTTCAAATTGCAGACTCGATGACTGAAGGTAACCACAAAGAGAATGTCCTAAATCAAGAACGAGGAGATGAGGGGGAACCCACTATGGTTACTAATCAACCTCAAGATACTGGGGAAATCAGAGCAAAGAGTATATGGCAGGAGGTAAAGAGTAGTGAGGAAAAAAATAGTGATCAAAACAAACACAAGGGAGATAATCAAGAGAAGAATGCATATACAGAGGCTACATCTGAGGATGTCCAATCAATTAGCTTACCCTCGGAGATCAAAAAACCAAAAAGGCATAAATATTTGTATTGGTCTTAATTGGGATCACAGGATAAATCAAAGACAACTGCCTGAATATTGCAACCAATGACAAATTAACCGTGTGGAAGAAGAAACCACTATGGAATCTAAAAATATGACTGATGGAGAGGAGGTTAATTCTCAAAATCAGAATGACGATGGAATTTCCTACTCTATAGGAAGAAGTGGAAATAGAAAGAATGACAAGAATAAAAGTAAACAAAAAGACATCACAGAGATTGTTGCAAACTCCATAGACAAAAGTGAATCACCTTTGTCCAGAGGAAGAAACAGAAACAAAAAAGCAGGAAAACAAACTAAAAATAACACATCCCCTTTTGGTAAAAGAAGAGGAAGCAAACAACAACCCTCCCTTCAACCCAATGATTAGTACAATATTCTGGAACATAAGAGGGGTGAGATTCAAGAAGGCTATTCACATGCTTTAACTTCTTTTCAACATCAACAAGGTTGTTTTTGTGGCAATCTTTGAACCCTTTATTGATATAAGTAAGATTAAAAGATACAAAAGGTTCTTAGGATTTCAACATTGTCAGGTTAATGTCAATGGTAAGATCTTATGCTTCTGGAACTACCTGGATCACATTGAGGTATTGGTAAATAGTGAACAACAAATTACTCTCAATATGAAAGAAAATACTGTAGATTCAAGAACATTTATTACAACAGTATATGCCAAATGGAGTACTAGTGAAAGAAGAGATTTGTGGGATAGTATTCATAATATGAACAATACTATTGATGGCCCTTGGTGTATTAGTGGTGACTTCAACATTATGATGGATTCGGCTGAAAAACTAGATGGTAATCCTCATCGAGCATACAAAAGTCTAGATTTTATTAGCACTATGGAATCTTGTGGATTAATGCACATTGGATTCACCGGACCAAGATACACTTGGTGCAACAATAGTAGACCTAGCAAAAGAATTTGGAAGAGACTGTACAGGATTATGATCAATGATCAATAGGCTCAAAACATCCTAAATAACACTGCGAAGAATTTGGTACGGAATGGTTCTTATCATAGACCCCTTCTTTTGAAATGTCACAACGACCTACATCAGCACATCAAATACTTCAGCTTCCTCAACTTCTGGACTAATCATCCTGGATTTCTAGATATGGTTCAGGAGATTTGAAATACCAATATTCAAGGTAATGCTATGTGGAGGCTCCAAAGTAAGTTGAAACTTCTTGCTAAGCATCTCAGTAAATGGTGAAAGGAAAACATAGGGGACATCCATGAACAAGTAAGTTCATGGGACGCTAGGGTGTAAATCCTAGAAGAAATTGATATGCAAAATAACAACGAGCAAGGAAGAGAAGAGCTAAACAGATGTTATGATGAATATACCACATGGCTGGGAATGCAAGAATCCTTGATGAAACAGAAAGCTAAGATTAATTGGTTTAAGGATGGTGACTGCAACACTAGTTATTTTTATAGTATTTGCGAGATAGAAGAAGAAGACTTCAAATACACAGAATGAAGAATCATAGAGATATGTGGATACAAGGTGAGGATAAAATTGCTAAGGCTGCTGTCAAGAACTTTAAGAGTTTCTTCAATCTCAACCAATAGCCTTGTGCGAGCAATGAAATGCTGAATTGCATCCCTAACCTTATTAAAGTGGAAAACAATGAGAGGTTGACTATTATTCCTTCAAAAGAGGAAATCAAATACACTGTTTTCAGTATGAGCATTAAAAGTTCTGTTGGCTTTAATGGGAAATTTTTTCAAGCTACATCAGATATCATCAAGCAGGACATCATTGAGTTTGTCAGGGATTTCTTTAAAGGGAAGAACCTCACTAAATTTTACTCACACACCTGCATTGCTCTTATCCCTAAGGTAGAATCTTCGTCCAGATTTGAAGAACTCTGACCTATTAGTTTGTGCAATTACACTAGAAAGATCATATTTAAAATTTATCCAGAAGGTTGAACCCTATTCTTTCTAAGCTCATCTCTAAAAACCAAAGTGGTTTTGTCTCTGTGAGACTAATCAAGGAAATATCATACTATCTCAAGAGATCATTCATGATATCTCAAAACCAAACAAGGGGCGAAATATTATTATGAAACTTGACATGGCTAAAGCATATGATAGGCTCTCTTGAGGCTTCCTTATTGCTGTACTTAATAATATTGGGTTCTGTAAAGAATGGTCTGATATGATTTGGAGAATGATCTTGAATGTTTGGTACTCGATTATTATTAATGGTACTAGACATGGTTCACCTCTTCTCATGGGCTCAAGCAAGGTGATCCTTTATCACCCTCTCTCTTTATTCTTGCTGCAAAAGTATTAACAAGATCCTTGAACAATCTCATTCATAAGGACAACTTCACTAGCTTCTGTATGAATAAGAGAGTGCCTCAAATAAATCATCTTGCTTATGCTGACGACATTATTATTTTTTGTAGTGGTAATTAAAAAACTATCAAGATGGTGATGAAAAAGAATAGAAAATATGAAAAGGCTTCGGGTCAGCTTGTCAATAAGGATAAAAGGTTTTTCCTCACTAGCCCTAAAGCTAGTTCTTACAGAATTAACATGTTAAGAGATTACACATGCTTTGCGGACAAGAACTTTCCTTTCACCTATCTTGGTTGCCCAATATATGTCGGAATTAAAAAGATATATTTCTTTGATAATATAGTTACCAAAATAGTGAGGAGGCTTAATGGATGGTAAGGTAAAATGTTAACCTAGGGGGCAGAGTTGTTCTCATCAAGAGTGTTTTGCAATCCTTGCCCACTTACACGCTTACTGCTCTAAACCCTCCCAATGACACTCTTAACCTCATTGAACATATGGCTAGGTTACTTTGGGGAACTACTGGGGAAAAATATAATTATCATTGGAGCTCCTGAAAAAACTTATGCTTTCCTAAAGAGGAAGGTGACATTGGTATTAAAAGTCTTGAGGATATCTCTGCCCCCTTAACTATCAAGAGATGGTGGAGATTCAGAATAAAACCTTCATTATGGGCTGATTTTCTCAGAGCTAAATATTTCCCAAGGAGTGATCCTGTAAAAAAGAAATAGATCGCGGGCAACTCACAGGCTTGGAAACACTTGCTATGGGCTAGAGATAAAGCAGAAGACAATATCATATGGCCTGGTAACTCTGGTAACTGCAACTTCTGGTGGGACAATTGGACAATAACAGGTCCTTTGGCTTATGGCAATAATAATATCACTACCTCTATTGGTAATAAAACCAATGTTAGTAAATTTATTAGCAATGGTGGTTGGGACTTGAACAAGCTTCGCAACACCCTCACAAATCAAATGGTGGAAATCATTAGCAATATCACCAACTATTACAGATGATGTTGTATGGAATAGTACTGAAGATGGCCAATACTCAAATAAATCTGCTTGGCATATTATACGCAAATAGAGACCTACAAATATGTTCTTCAGCAAGTTTTCACATAACTCTATTCCTTTTAAATTCTCATTTCTTATTTAAAGATTGTGTCCAGGTAAACCCTGTTAGAAGCTTCCTCCAATTTGCTTATTGATGTAAGCAATGACATCAATAAATGGTAGGTGAGATGGGAATATTGCAAATTGATCATTCTTGATAGGTGAGATTTGCACTTTTGGTCCCTATCTCAAAACTATAAATACCCCCTTCATCTCATTGTTTTAAACACACCAAAAACATTTAATAACTCAAGTATAAGAGTTAGAGAGAAAGAGAGAGTTTGTTTTTCTTTAGGAAGTTTTTCTAAAGGGGGAGTGACAAAATAGTGAGTAAAATACTAGTCGGGTATTTTCGGGAAACACTTTTGTGTGCGCCACTATTTTAGGTAGAGCTCGGGAAATTGTTGTACCTCCAAACTATTGGAGAAGTCTCTCTTTGTAAGCCTACTAAAAGTTTTAGTGGAAGTTGGTGCTGAGTTTGTGGACGTAGCCTAAACGTTTTAGGTGAACCACGTTAAATTCTTTGTGTCATTTATTTTTCGTTGATCAATTATTTTTCCCGCTGTGAAGAAGTGTTTAGTGCCACCGGGTCCTAACAAGTGGTATCCGAGCTTTGGTTAGAATACTACTCATACGTACGGTACTATTCATACGTACGGGTACTATTCATCCATACGGGCACTATTCATATCTACGGTTACTATTCACCGCCGGAAATATGGAGGCAAGGACAAGCAAGATGGTCAACCTAAACGGCACAAATTACCACTTATGGAGAAACAAGATGAAGGATCTCCTGTTCGTGACGAAGATGCACCTGCCGGTGTTTAGTTCTCAGAAACCTGAAGACAAGTCAGACGAGGACTGGGAATTTGAGCACAACCAAGTGTGCGGCTACATACGACAATTTGTTGAAGATAATGTGTACAATCACATTTCTGGTGTGACACATGCAAGGTCGTTATGGAACAAGCTCGAGGAGTTGTATGCCTCTAAAACGGGTAACAACAAATTATTTTACTTGACAAAATTAATGCAAGTAAAATATGTAGAAGGGACAACTGTGGCAGATCACCTTAATGAAATACAAGGGATTGTCGACCAGTTGTCGGGAATGGGCATAAAGTTCGATGACGAGGTACTTGCTCTTATGGTGCTGGCAACACTCCGAGAGTCATGGGAAACCTTGAAGGTTTCAATCACCAATTCTGCACCCAACGGTGTGGTAAACATGGAGACAGTCAAGAGTGGCATTCTAAATGAAGAAATGAGACGCCGATCACAAGGATCATCTTCTTCATCAGAGGTGTTGGCTGTTACGACCGGGGGGAGAAGTCAAAACAAAGGCCAGAGTAACAGAGATAAGAGCAGAGGTAGACCCAACAAATTTGCACATGTTGAGTGCCATTACTGCAAAAAGAAGGGCCATATCAAAAGATTTTGCCGACAGTACCAAAATGACCAGAAGAAGAACAAAGGCAAAAAGGAGAAACCCAAAGAAAGCAGTGATGATGAAGCGAACTCCTTTGGTGAGTTTAACATTGTCTACGATGACGACATTATCAATTTGACAACCCAAGAGACGACATGGGTGATTGATAGTGGAGCTACCATTAATGCAATGCCACGGAGAGAACTCTTCTCATCTTACACACCTGGAGACTTCGGTCGTGTAAAGATGGGAAATGCCAATTTCTCAACAGTTGTAGGCAAAGGAGATGTTTTCCTAGAGACCATGAATGGGATGAAGCTACTTTTAAGAGATGTCAGGCATGTTCCAGATATGCGCCTGAATCTGATCTTCGTAGGCAAGCTTGATGAGGAAGGTTATTGCAATACCTTTCATAATGGCCAATGGAAGCTCACGAAAGGCTCATTGGTGGTGGCGCGGGGCACGAAGCAGTCAAAGTTGTACGTGACCCAGGCAAGCATCTCCCAACAAGTTATAAATGTTGCGGAGAATGATAGCAATACCAAGTTGTGGCATAGACGTCTTGGCCACATGAGTGAAAAGTCAATGGCGAGTTTGGTGAAGAAGAACGCCTTACCAGGTCTAAACCAGATCCAGTTGAAGAAGTGTGCTGACTGTTTAGCTGGGAAACAAAACAGAGTTTCATTCAAAAGATTCCCTCCTTCCAGAAAGCAAGACGTGTTAGATCTGGTACACTCAGATGTATGCGGGCCTTTCAAGAAGTCCCTCGGTGGTGCCCGATATTTCGTGACCTTTATTGATGATCATTCACGAAAGACATGGGTATACACGCTGAAGACCAAGGATCGAGTGTTTCAAGTTTTCAAACAATTTCTGACCTTGGTGGAAAGAGAGACTGGTAAGAAGTTGAAGTGCATCCGGACAGACAATGGCGGTGAATACCAGGGTCAATTTGATGCTTATTGTAAAGAGCATGGTATTCGACATCGGTTCACACCTCCTAAAACTCCACAGTTGAATGGCTTGGCTGAGAGGATGAACAGAACCTTGATCGAGAGAACCAGATGTTTACTCTCTCATTCAAAGTTACCAAAGGCTTTCTGGGGTGAAGCACTAGTTACAACAGCCTATGTGCTAAACCATTCACCTTGTGTCCCTCTTCAGTACGAGGCTCCAGAAAAGATTTGGTCAGGAAGAGATATCTCTTATGATCAATTGCGGGTATTTGGCTGCAAAGCCTATGTCCATGTTCCGAAGGATGAAAGGAGCAAACTTGATGTTAAGACAAGGGAGTGTGTATTCATCGGCTATGGTCAAGACATGCTTGGCTATAAGTTCTATGATCCGGTGCAGAAGAAGCTCGTTAGGAGTCGAGATGTTGTGTTCGTTGAGGACCAAACAATTGAAGACATTGACAAAGTAGAGAAGTCCACCGATGATTCTGCTGAGTTTGAGTTGCCTCCAACAATGGTGCCGAGACAAGTTGGAGACGATGTTCAGGATAATCAACCTGAAGCCCCTGATCTTCCAAATGAAGATGAACCAGCAGATGTTGAAGGTAACGAGGATAATGGTGATGATGATGCAAACGAGGATGATCAACCTCAACCAGCAATCCTCAACAACCCTCCTTATCACACAAGATCTGGAAGAGTTGTGCAACAGTCTACCAGATATTCTCCACGTGAGTATGTGTTACTCACTGACGGGGGAGAACCCGACAGTTTTGAAGAAGCTGTTGATGATGAACATAAGGAGAAGTGGATAGAAGCCATGCAGGACGAGATGAAATCCTTGCATGAGAACAAGACGTTTGAGCTGGTGAAGTTGCCGAAAGGTAAGAGAGCTTTGAAGAATAAATGGGTGTTCAAGATCAAGCATGATGAAAACAGTTCCCGTCCGAGATTCAAAGCAAGATTGGTCGTCAAAGGTTTCAATCAAAGGAAAGGTATAGACTTTGATGAAATATTCTCACCAGTTGTGAAAATGACCTCAATACGCACGGTGCTGGGATTAGTAGCAAGCCTCAACCTGGAGGTTGAGCAGATGGATGTGAAAACCGCCTTCCTACACGGTGATTTGGAAGAGGAGATATACATGGAGCAACCAGACGGTTTCCAGCAAAAGGGGAAAGAGGACTGCGTTTGTAGATTGAGAAAAAGCCTCTATGGCTTAAAACAGGCACCAAGGCAGTGGTACAAGAAGTTCGAGTCGGTGATGGGGCAACACGGCTACAAGAAGACAACTTCAGACCATTGTGTGTTCGTTCAGAAGTTTTCTGACGATGATTTTATCATCCTATTGCTCTATGTGGATGATATGTTGATTGTTGGCCGGAATGTTTCCGGAATTAATAGCTTGAAAGAGCAGCTAAGCAAGTTCTTCGCCATGAAAGACTTGGGGCCAGCAAAACGGATCCTTGGGATGAGGATTATGCGAGACCGAGAAGCCAAGAAGTTATGGTTGTCTCAGGAGAAGTACATCGAGAAGGTACTTCAACGGTTCAACATGGAGAAAACTAAAGCAGTTAGCTGTCCTCTTGCTAACCACTTTAGATTGAGCACCAAGCAAAGTCCGTCAACAGATGATGAGAGAAAAAAGATGGAGCGGATTCCATATGCTTCAGTAGTAGGAAGTTTGATGTATGCCATGGTTTGTACACGGCCAGATATCGCTCACGCTGTAGGAGTGGTAAGTAGATTTCTTTCTAATCCAGGAAAGGAACATTGGGATGCTGTTAAGTGGATTCTTAGGTATCTTCGAGGAACCTCCAAACTATGCTTGTGTTTTGGAGAAGACAACCCTGTGTTGGTTGGCTATACTGATGCAGATATGGCCGGAGATGTTGATTCTAGAAAATCAACTTCAGGATACTTGATTAACTTTTCAGGGGGAGCTGTGTCATGGCAATCAAAGTTGCAAAAATGTGTTGCACTATCAACTACTGAAGCTGAATTCATTGCAGCAACGGAAGCTTGCAAAGAACTGCTGTGGATGAAGAAGTTCTTAACTGAACTTGGATTTTCGCAAGACGGTTACCAGCTATTTTGTGATAGTCAAAGTGCTATCCACCTTGCGAAGAATGCCTCATTCCATTCCAGATCCAAGCATATTGATGTTAGATATAATTGGATCGGGGATGTGTTAGAGAAGAAGATGTTGCGGCTAGAAAAGATCCATACAGATGAAAACGGATCAGACATGTTGACCAAAACTGTACCAAAGGGTAAATTTGAGTTCTGTAGAGAAGCTGCAGGGATAGGAGACTCTCCAAATAGTCGGAAGGGGGAGAATTGTTAGAAGCTTCCTCCAATTTGCTTATTGATGTAAGCAATGACATCAATAAATGGTAGGTGAGATGGGAATATTGCAAATTGATCCTTCTTGATAGGTGAGATTTGCACTTTTTGTCCCTATCTCAAAACTATAAATACCCCCTTCATCTCATTGTTTTAAACACACCAAAAACATTCAATAACTCAAGTATAAGAGTTAGAGAGAAAGAGAGAGGTTGTTTTTCTTTAGGAAGTTTTTCTAAAGGGGGAGTGACAAAATAGTGAGTAAAATACTAGTCGGGTATTTTCGGGAAACACTTTTGTGTGCGCCACTATTTTGGGTAGAGCTCGGGAAATTGTTGTACCTCCAAACTATTGGAGAAGTCTCTCTTTGTAAGCCTACTAAAAGTTTTAGTGGAAGTTGGTGCTGAGTTTGTGGACGTAGCCTAAACGTTTTAGGTGAACCACGTTAAATTCTTTGTGTCATTTATTTTTCGTTGATCAATTATTTTTCCCGCTGTGAAGAAGTGTTTAGTGCCACCGAGTCCTAACAAACCCCCCTTTGATGAAGTACTTGCTAGATTTGGCAACCAAATAACATCTAGATATTGTTGTTGCAATATGCCTAACAATGACTCTATCCAACACAGTTTTATGGATGGAGAAGCAGCAAGGTACATTTTAAAATATGTTGGTGCTCCTTTAGGAATCAATTACCACCAGTGGCCGATCAACAACGTTATTAAGGAATGGTGGGACATTAATACAAAAAATGCTATACACAAACTTTTATTACATATAGCTCCAGTGGTAATTTGTTGGGAACTTTGGAAGAGCTGGACGACATGTAAATAAGGCGAGCAAAAAAAATTCTAAAGAAGCAAGATGGAATTTCAAACCATCTGGCACATTCAAGCATCCATTCAAATTACCTATCCAGGTTACAACTTAACAGGTACATGGCCCAACATTTGCAATATTATTGAAAGACTTCAACACACAATGAATATCAAGAAAGTCACGTGAAATAAACCTATGGCGGGGATAATCAAACTCAATACATATGGAAGTTTCAATAGATAAAATAGAAAGCATGGCATCAGAAGCATTTTCAGGATAGTGAAGGAGATTTTCTGATGGCCTTTTCTCTTCCTGTACATACTAGCAACAACAATCAGACTGAAGCAATAATGGCTACTTTGGCACTAAATGGTGTGTACAACATGGGCTAAGCATGATTCATATTGAACTAGACTCTATGGTGATTGCTAATATGCTTCTCCATAGAGGAACCGACAACCTTAAGTTAAAGAACATTATCATGAATACTATTCATGTTCTCAGAGACACTACTATACAGATCTCTCATTGCTTCAGAGAAGCAAATCAAGGGGCGAATTTTCTCGCTAAGATAGCATCTTCAAGTGGAACTAGCACCTTCTATCACTTTCTTCAGCAGTTGCAAAGAGAGGCCAAGGGACTATTTCAACTAAATAGATAGCAACTTCCTTCAATGAGAAGAAGATATGACAAATGTAATTTTCTTGTAAGCTGATTGTATAGTTTGTATTACTGAAAGGAATTTAGGCTCTCCTTTCTTTCATTAGTATAGAGGTAAGGTCCATGTCCCCTCAGTTTGTACCTTTTTGTTTATATATAGATATGGTAATGGTCTTGCCAAATCCCTACACCAAAGGCTATAGCCTGAAGGTGATGGCATAAAACAAATTAAAAAAAAATAAAAAGGGGGAGGAGGATACATACTAAATTAGATTAGAGTAAATATCTTTGGAATTTATCAAACCAGAGTGAAGGTTTATTTAAGTAAAAGAATGTGACGAAAGGGTCATCACTTGTTTTCTCAATCATTTCAAGCTTCTGAGATTTTGAAAACCTCATTTATAGTTGCCTCAATTTGCGTGCGCAGTCCGGGCGTGAAACCGGAAATTTTTTATGTTGAAATATATAAAATATGTGAAACATTTGAAGAATTTTGATATTAATATTGATATGGTTGACTTTGGTCAATATTTTTGGTAAACGGACCCGGACCCGTGATTTGATGGTCTTAGAAAATCCGTAGAAAAATATGGAACTCGGGCGTATGCCCGGAATCGAAATTCGAGGCCTAGAACCCCGGTAAAAGAATTTTTCTGTTAAATTATTTTTTGAAAATGTTTAAGAAAAATGAAACTAAAATTTTATTAAAAAGTAATGGTATCGGGCTCGTATTTTGGTTCCGATGCTCGGTACAGGTCATATATGTTGGTTAAGCGCTTCCTGTAAAGTTTGGTTGAAAACGGACGTCGTTTGACGTGTTTCGGCCTTAAATTGGAAAATTTAGAAGGTATGAGATTTTGAAAGAATTCTTGAGTTTTAAGGCTCAATTCATTGATTTTGATGTTATTTTGGCGATTTGATCGCGCGAGCAAGTTCGTATGATATTTTTGAGTCAATGTACATATTTGGTTTGGAGCCCCGAGGGCTCGAGTGAGTTTCAGATAGGTAACGAGATGTTTTAGACTTAGAAAATTTGGTATTTTTGCTGTTTGCTCGTATCTGGTACGTTACTCTATGCGATCGCATAGAAACAACTGCGATCGCATAGAGTAATTTTTGTTGCCCATTTCTGTTCTATGTGATCGCAATGGTAGCCCTGCAATGGCATAGTTTTGCCTATCCCTTCTATGCGATCGCACAACATACTTCGCGATCGCATAGAGTAAATGTAAAGTCCAGGAAATCCTTCTATGCGATCGCATTATCCCTACATGATCGCATAGAGTAAAATTTTGAGGCCCATAAATCCTTCTATGCAATCGCATACCAGTCCCTGCGATCGCATAGAGCAAGTTCAACCCCCTCATTTTTTTTTCTATGCGATCGCATTACTGCTCCGCGATCGCATAGAGCAATTTTCTGCCTCCTTATTTTCTTCTATGCGATTGCATCACAGGCCCTGCGATCGCATGGAGTAATTTTTCGCCCAGTGATTTTTATACCAGAAACAGAAACAGAACGGGATTTTCATCCCCTTCTCAAAACTCTCTCTTCTCCAACACCATTTCTTGGTTATTCTTGGGCGATTTTCATCAAACTTGTTGGGTAAGTGATTCTTAACTCATTTTCTTCATATTTCATCAATATTATTCAAATTCTTAGGCCTAAACATGTGTAAATGGGTAGAAAAATTAGAGAAATGAGTATAGCTAGGGTTTTAAAAGAATTTGCGATCTAGACCTCGTTTTGGAGTCGAACTTAAGAACAAATTGCATATTTGAACTCGTGGGTGATTGGGTGAATTTATTTTGGTTCAAACCTCGAGTTTCAATCATGTGGGCTCGGGGTCAATTTTTACTACTCCGGGCAGAATGTCGTAAAAATTATATTTGGCCATATGAACTAGTTTGTTAAGTAGTATTGATGATATTAAATCAATTGTGTATAGATACGATTGGATTGGAGCCAAATTCGAAAGGAAAAGGCATTGCTACGGATTGAATTGTTCGTAAACTTTCGAGGTAAGTGTTTGATCTATCCTAGCTTGAGGGAATAGGAGTTGAGTTTATGTGTTAATTGTTATGTGTGGAGTCCGACGTATAGGCATGGTGACGAGTATCTATACGTTGGGGGTCGAGCATGACCGTGGGTCCTAAATGGATTAAAACTCTTAAAAATCTTATGTGATTATATGAAAGGAATTATTACTGGTTTAATACCGGTAATATAATTATTGTTGATTTAAAGATTATTAATTTTATACCGGTAATATAAATATTATTGAATTACAGAATTATTGGTTTATTACCGGTAATATTTATATTGCCGAATAATTATTATTGGTTTCATAATGGAAATTCTCATATTATTGATTTATTATTATTAGTTTAATACCGGTAATCTTTATAATGTTAATCAAAGATTATTGGTTTAATACCGATAATATATTGTATGATTATTGTTATTGGTCATAGTGCTGGAAACATATCGGAAGGGTCGGGATGCATGCCGCATCAGTAATAGATGATGATTGTTGGTATTGGTCATAGTTGCCAGTAGCCTATTATGTATTGTTGGCATTGGCCACAGTTGTCGGTAGCCTATATGAAAAGGGAGCGAGTGGTACGCCGACCACAGTTTACATGATTGTTGGCATTGGCCATAGTTGCCGGTAGCCTATATGAAAAAGGGAGCGAGTGGTACGCCTACCACAGTTTATAATGTATTATTGGCATTGGCCATAGTTGCCGGTAGCCTATTGAGAAATGAGATTATATTGAAATGGGAGCGAGTGGTACGCCTACCACAAGATATGAAAAGAAATGGGATCGGGTTGCATGCTGCAACAAGACGAATTGAGACTTGAAAGTGAACTTTTATTACGTTACTCATATTATTTTCTGATATTATATTCTGCTTCTACCTAGAGTATGTTTTCCCTTTTTAAATATCCTTTCCTACTATTTTGTTACGTATATATATATATATTTTGAACTACACAGGTTTATGTGGGTGTCTGGTCCTAACCTTGTCACTACTTCGCCGGGATAGGCCAGGCACCTACCAGCACATGGGGTCGGTTGTGCTGATGCTACACTCTGCGTTCTTTTTGCGCAGATACAGGTTACAGACAACAGTAGCGGGAGTAGCACGATTGTGGGTATTTCGACCACCGAGACTTCGAGGTAGCCTTGGATGTGTCCGCAAGACCCGTTGTCTCCTCTATCTTTACTTTTCAGTCTATTATCTCATGTATTCGAGATAAACAGTTTATAATTATTTTATACGATTATGTGTATTATTCTTAGAAGTTCGGGAGTATTGTGACACCAGTCTTGGGTAGTGTATCATGTTTGGGTTTTCTGTTTCGTATCTAATAAAATTTGCTAAGTCTTCAGCTAAATTTATTTATTTCGCTGTAATTGCATAATTTTTATTTAAAGTTTTAAAAAGAGAATTGTAACTAATGGAAATATAAGTAAGAATTAGCTTGCCTAGCTTCCACTAGTAGGCGCCATCATGACTCCCGTTGGTGGAAAATCCGAGTCGTGACAAAGAAATGATGATCAACACACCAAATAAATGAATTAAAAAAAAAAGCTTTATGTTATTACCTTTTAGCATGGATTGTATCACTCGAACAACGTCTCCACCAGCACAAAATGCTTTTCCTTTTCCCTACGTTAGAAATAAAATTACAAATAAAGCTGCGATTTAGTATCAGAAAGGAGGAGAATATATATATATATATATATATATATATATATATATATATATATATATATATATATATATATATATATATATATTGGTTATTTTATTTGTAAGAAAAAGAGTGAATAGTGAATAGAAATCACCATGTCTGATTAATGTTATTTACCTTTACTATTACAAGTCTAACTTGTGGATCTTGTTCATACTCTTTGAAAGTTCGTAACAATTGAGAAATCTGCAGAATTCAAAAGAATAAAACAGAATTTGTAGTATATATATCGTATCATTCAACTACATTCACTTTCTTCTTTAACAACTATCATCACTACTAATGAAAAATGCTGCGAAAACAAACTTACAGAGTAATTAAATTTAATTACCAATGTGATTTTCCTACTAAATAAAAATAGTAAATAGTTTTTAATCAAAAAAGGTGTCTATTCCATTCAAATATTGTAAGAAGAGCGTATAGATTAATTTGATATGAAATCCAAAAAGTTAAGTATAAAATAGAAAGAACTAGGGTTTAATTTTATTTATTTATTAATTTATTTTAGCAACGGTAGAGGTACCGAGGGGTTGGCCGATTGTAAAATATGATTAATCTATAATACAGGAGAGTAATTAAGGACGGTAATTTGCAATACCTTTACGTAAAATATTTTTCTATTTTGAATTGGAAAAGTACGTAAGTACAAGAAACGTAAACCCAAAAAAGCTACTATTCTTTTCCATATCTCCTTTTTCTTTTATAATAATTTCTTGTTGTTCTCTCTCTACAAAATAAAATATAATAAAGCAATAAAATGATTAATAGACTCTCCAACATACCATATCGAAAGTCAAACAATTCAATTGTCTTGGTCTATTTAGAATGACTTTGCGCACGTAAGACGTAGCTTCAAACACCACCTGGGGGAAGCAAAGGAAAAGTATCTCTAATAATTAACGAAAATTAATATAAGGAACTGAATGAAATATAGGCAAATGTAATGTTATAATGCCAGATTAATCATGTGACTGCCTTAACGTTGTACAATGCTTTATTAAGCTTACTTAATTTCTTTCAAAAGAAGGAAACTGATAAATAAAATGACTAACGCTACTTTCTTCATTGTAATAAATAATTAGTAACATTTCCAAATTTTTAACTAATTCAAACCCATATGTATAATCAAATCCGGGGCGAATCTACATTGGATCAAGGATTTAACTGAACCTGTTTTATCAGAAAATTTATTATTTACATGAATATTATTATAAAGAGGTCTAAATGTATATAAGACCCGAGCTACAATATTTAATTATCATTTAGCACACATTTCCAATTCGAATTAATATTTTAGCTTCTCAAATATAAGTGCCAATTATCATTTAGATAGCATAGTTATTCAATTTGAATATATACTATTTAACTTCTAAAATTTCTCGCGCCGGTCGAGAAAACCATGTTTGCAAATATTCAGTTAGCTTCTCTGTTGCAGATATTCCATTACCATGTTTACTAGTAGTATTATTTTATTTCTTATAATGGTTCTCAGTTTAAGCATCTTAAAAAGGAAAAATACGAAATTGTATATTGTTTTCATAATTTTATCTCTCAGAGTAAGCAAATGAGACCCGTAAATCTACTTGTCAATTACGCAATAAATAACCTCACATAAGTAAAATTAGGCATGTGAATAAAATTTCACGAGAGTGTAAGGCTTCGTTTAGACGTAGATTCCCAAATATTACTTTGAAAGAGTTAATTTTGGTAAAATTTGATGTAAAACTAAAAAATTTATTTGGACATGAATGAATTTTGGGGCGAGTTTTGACATGTTAAAGGATCTTTTTGTGTACTTATTTTTTTCAGCTAAAAAGTGCCGTGAGTCGGCCCAAAAAAGGTCTTAAGCTGTATTTGGGATTTA
Source organism: Nicotiana noctiflora (assembly GCA_032618575.1). NCBI lineage: Eukaryota > Viridiplantae > Streptophyta > Magnoliopsida > Solanales > Solanaceae > Nicotiana > Nicotiana noctiflora. Next base: position 140,795 of record JASVEL010003456.1, read on the forward strand.
AAGTTTTAGTTTTGAAAAATTTTCAAAAACTAGATTAATTCTATAAATAAATATATATTTAATTTTTTTTTTTTAAAAAAAAAAGGCCTTTCAAAACTTATGGCTAAATGCCTACTAAGAGAAAGTTAAGCGTCATATGTTTGAATTTGTTTGATCTAAAGTACAGTTGGCAATAAATTTGCCCCCTTTTTGGCTGCCATTAATGAGATTGTACTTAAAGGAGGAAATTCTTTGTTTTTCCTTTAGGCCTCTTAAAAGTTGTTTGATACTTTCACTAACGTTTGACCTACCTAGTTTTTGTGCATTACTCAACATCTATTTCAATCAAATACTTTTTCTCAATCTTGATGCAAAGGGTCAGAGTGCTGCCACCAAATGCCTATTACAAAGTGATATGAGACAATTAATATATAACACGTGTATTTATTTTATTTTAGAAGGATCAAATATCTAAAAGTTGGCAAAACTTATGAGCAGGGTTGTTCAAGATTTAGATCGATTTTTTTTTTAAAAAGAAATCAAATTAAGTAATTTTTTTTAAATATTAGAATCAAATCAAATCAATTAAGTTTGTTTTTTTCTCGATTCGGTTTATGTCGTGTTTTTTAATTGTTTCAGTTGTTTGTCGGTTTTTTCTTAAATATAAGACATAAACTATCAAACACATATTCCGGCGACGACGTAACACTATCAAATCAATTGACCTTTGAGAAATCTATTATTTACTAAAATATATTAATGATAAATTGAATCAAATAGTGATGAATAATTTAAGGACTTGATTAAAAATATATATATTTTAACATGAAATGGATTCTTACAAAAGAAAACTACCCATCAAACTAGAATATAAAGGTAAAAAATACAAAAAGTGCAAAGAGTCTTTCCTTATAAATGTTTTGTATATATATATATATATATATATATATATATATATATATATATATATATATATATATATATATATATATATATATATATATATATATATATATATATATATATATATATATGTGTGTGTGTGTGTGTGTGTGTGTGTGTGTGTGTGATAATAAATTTGAAATAATTATTCCTATAGTCGCTTTGGTTCGATTTTTTTCGGTTATATTTTTATTAAAACCAAAATCAAACCAAACTTGATCGATTTTTAAAATTCAAAATCCAAATCAAATCAAACCAAACTAAAATGTATCGATTGTTTTGGTCGATTTGGTTTGATTTTTCGAATTTTTACGAACCCTACTTATAAGTTAGATATTCCAACTTACTAGTCTGATATTGTGAAGTGTCTTTCACTCAAATTTGAGAACCAAAATAATTTAAAATTGTGTATTTCTTTTTTCAAAAAGTAACAACACTCAATAGACCCTACTTTTTGCCAATCTTTTTTCCCCTTAATATTCTCAATATTAATCCCAATTTTTTGCCATAACTCCCTAACTATAAGGCAGTCCAAGAAAATGAGGTATATAGTTTCTGCGCTTTCCTGCAAATAGGGTACATTTGGTCTATGTTGATGCCTATTTTTGCTAGGTACCTTCTATTAGGTAATCTTATGTGGTGTAATTTCCAGATGAGTCTAATTTCCAAATCCAATTTGTAGGGGTTTGGTCTGGGGCATTTTCGCCAATGAGCTTATAGGTTGATGATGTTGTGAATATACTTCCTGGATTGAGGCTCTAATTTAGAGTAGGATGGTTAGTAAAATTTGGAGTACAGTTAATAGTGTTTATGCAGTTAACAATATTCTTTGGTAGATCAAAGGATAATTTTTCTAAAGCCCATCCTTGTGTGCTAGTTATATCTCTTATGCAAAGCTTGTCTTCCCCTTGATTGAGAGGTCCTGATATACTATTCCGTAAATTGAAAAAAATTAGGAATCCAATTTGTATCCCAAATATTTAATTTGGAGCAATTATCCACATGCCATCTAATGCCTTTTTTACATAAGCTCCACCCTATTAATAAATCTTTTCATGTGGACGAAGTCCAAATATTTTAAGTTTTTTTTTTTTTTTTTTTTTGCATAAATGTTGGTTAAGACCCTAGCCCAAGAGTTCGTATTAGTAAGAGTTCTCCATGCAAACCCCGTCAATAATGCCTAATTTTTACAAAAGGCCTTCTTTATACCTAGGGAACATGTATTCCCTATTGAAGTTGAAACTGATGCCACAGAGATTATCAATATTATCAACCACGAATGCACCAATAACAACGAATTATGTCTAAAATGCACATTATGCTATGTTCTAATTCATTATGTACTAATGACAATATTGGGGGCCTCTAGCCTCATATATATATATATATATATATATATATATGTGTGTGTGTGTGTGTTTTTTTATTTCAACAACAACAAAAAACAACCTCGTCTTCTTCAACTTTCCACCACACTAAGAAATCACCATTGTTTGGCTGTTGAAAACTAATTGCCCTTAAATTTAATTTTTCCAATTCAAATATTCACCGTTAGAATTCTCTTATGTTTGAGAAGCAGTATCGGGGCAACGATTTATGACAAGAATTAGGGTGTGTTTGGTACGAAAGAAAATATTTTTTGAAAAATATTTTTGAATTTTTTCATGTTTGATTTGCTTAAATATTTTGGAAAATATTTTCCTTGTGAGCTCATTTTCTTTCAATTAAAAGAAAAAAGGGAAAATATTTTTCAAAACTCTTCTTCAACCTTCCCCGCCCCATTCCCCATTCCCACAAATCCACCACCCCTTATCCACGCCACCCCTACCCCACCCATATCCACCACACCCACTCCCACCCTGCACTACCCTCATTATAAATAGAAATATTATTAAGAATATTTTCTTTTCATGTTATAAATAGAGTACTTTCTTTTTTCATTTTAACAAAATATTTTTTTATAATATAAAAAAAGTATTTTGTTTCATTTCAACAAAAAAAAAAAGCACTTTCTTTCATGATGTAGAAAGTAGAATAAAAAATTATTAAAAAAAAAAAATTCTACTCTCTTAACAAACATTAAAACAAAAAAAATCTTTCGCGCACCAACCAAACATAAAAAAATAAATGATAAAACCAATCATTTTTAATAAAAAAAATTTCATGAAAAAAATTTTTGTTCGTACCAAAGAAATCACTTAAGATGTTCATTTGACACTTGTTTGCCAAGGATTTTAGCAATACGAACAACAGTATCCGCTTAAAAACTTAAATAATTAGGATTGTCACTTTATGGAGCTGTGGAGCAAGAGCTGTAGTTGTTTCATGTCTGTGTAATTGGACAAATTTCTTTTTTCCGAATAACATACTGTAAAAGCAGTACATGTGCAAGTGCAATTTTGGGGTTGTGTCGTTTTCAAGTGTATTCAGGTGAATAACCCCCTTTTAAAGTTAATTAAATGTTTCCTTTTTATTTTGTTACATTTGTTATTTTCGATGGTTAATTTGACACATCCGTAGCAATGTATCTCAAGGGGCTATCTCGATGTAATCTGACCGGTCGTTATTACACTATTTTTTTAATAAAATGGTACTCTCTCCGTTTCATTTATGTGACACACTATCCTAACAAGAATAATATATTTTTATATTTAAAAATAATATAATTTTAAACTTTTTTATTTACCCATTTTATCGTGAATAAAAAGCTTTTATAAAATCTTTTTATTTTAAGTTTTTAAACCACAAGTTTTATAAGTCATTCGTTTCTTAATCTTTATGTTGAATCAAACTACATCACATGGAACAAATGGAGTTCATGCTTGTGTTAAATGAAAAATCTTTATAGTTTAATCGTATAGAAAAGTTATACTCTTGTACTGCTAGCACACCTACTACTTGTAATGAGATACAATATCTAATATAATTTCGTACTTTACAACAAGAAAAAAAATTAGACTCACACAAAAAAAATTAAATTTTACCTTACCCGCTTAACATTTTAGTGTAGGGAAACAATACCCTCATCACCTAATCGGAAAGAAATCTTTCTTGACCCAAAAGTTAGCAAATAATTAAAAACAATCCTTAAAAAGTCGTTAATATTATCCTTGTTTGTAGGGTAAATTCTAGTGATAATAATAATATGATTAATAGTATTTTTTTTCATTCAAAGAAAACTTTCCTATAAAATGAATGTGATCGAACAGTATATTTTTAAACAAACTGGAAATCAAGAAACTTTTAAAACAAAAATGTATACTCTAACGAAATGAATTTTTTTTTTTTTTTTTGGTTGATCAGGTACTAAGAAAAGGAGTTCATACCTGATTAACGTCACGATCGGACGAAACACTAGAGGCCATGTCTTAGTTATCTTGTTCTCTGAAAGCATCTCAAAGGAAAGAAACAAAAGAAAAATCAAATGAAAGAAGAAAATAGCCATCACTAAAAAGAAAAAATACAACTAAAAGAACCATTTGAGGGCTTTAATCTTTATTTTTATGGGACGGAGGGATAAGGAGGTGCCAGAAAGAGAAAGAGAATTGAGTAGCGTAAGAACCTGAAATGGCAGAGCTATGGAGCAGAGAAAGATTGGCAGATGTAGTGCATGGGATATGTTGATATTTATTGGAGAAGCCAGCCTCTCACTTTTAATGCATTTATTGTGATCTGGAAAGTAGGTCTGGAGACAACTAAAGTGTAGAATTATGGCGTTTCGATTTGGTTCTACCAAAGTCGTTGAGAAATAAATTTCGATGGAGTTTAACTTTGTTTAGTATTGAAACTTTGATGATTGACAAATCAAAGAACCAGGTTCTCAACGTAGTTCTAAGAACCAGCTCCTCAGGGTAAAGGATAAGCTCCTTAGGTTGATGATTGAACGTCTATGCAAGACAATAATTTTATCTCAAAGTTATCCAGGTCCGAATATGGTGGAACAAGACTGCTACATGTGATAAGGGTTGTTGCCCAAGAAGATACAAATAAATGAGTAAGAGACAAGAGTCCAAAAACGAAATCCTCGAATCAAACGAGAAGTTGACTCTGCATAGGATTCCTAGAAGATCTTGAACTTCGGACGTTTAAATACTATCTATTTTGGACTTCCGAGATTATCCTTTCACATATCAACTGAAGAACTACAATTGTACGCTCTAGTCGAGTATCGGTGTTGTATTCTTTTTGAGTCAGTCTAGTGAATGTGTTTTAGGAAATTGGATTGTAATTAAAGTTTCACAAACAATTAGTGAGTTGGCGTGAGTGTTTGCTTTACAAGTTAGAGTATCTTGTAAATCAAATAGTCGTAATAGTAGTACTGGAGAGTATTGAATTAAAGTCTTATAATTGATACATTTTGGCTCATTGTTCTAGTGAAGTTGAAGTTGAAAATCTTAGAAGTAGGTCGTGGTTTTTGAACCTTTTGAGCAAGGAGATTTTTCACGTAAAAAATCATTGTGTTTACTTTTCTGCTTATTTTACTTCACGTTTAAGGAACACGGTTGTCACACCTCCTTTTTGCGCGCTTACCCCGAGGGATAAACGTACAAGGGAGTTTTTCCAATTTAAGTGACATATTCGAAATGAGATTATTTATTTATTTCAGAGTCGCCACTTGGAATAAATTATGGTGTCCCAAGTCACCAATTTATTTAAATCCCAAATCGAGGAAATTTTCGACTTTCCAAATGAAGTCTGCGAACCGGAAATTCTAAGTAAGGAATTCTGTTGACCCGAGGGAAGGTGTTAGGCACCCCCGGATCCCGTGGTTCTAGCACGGTCGCTTAAATTATTGTAATGGCTAAATATCTGATTTTTAAAAAATGTTCAATACTATAATGCAATTTTAAATCATTTACCGCGTTTGGTTATTTTTAAGAAAGAAAAAAAATGAACATTGTTATTGAGGGGCCCCGCAATTTTATTTCTTCTATTTAGCTAGGCTCGTAACATTTTTTATTTAAGAAAAGATAATCCTAAAGTGACTACATTTTTTCTATTTAGTTTGTCTCTAAAAGAAAAGAAAAGTCCTAAACAATTACATGCTTAAAAGGCTACTCTATATTAATACAAAAGGTGTTCCCTTGAATGACAAATTTATTCTTCAAATTATAAAGCTAACTACAATTTGACAAAAAACTAATAAAATAGAAAATAACAACAAATATTGATCAACAACTTGCTTTTCTATTTCATTTCAAAACTTCAACTTCCAATTCGAGCTTACATCAACACATGGTTTTTAGAATGTGTACCTGGTTTTGAAAGGAATGGGAAAATGGCAAATCAACAGGGCGGTGAAAATACAACAACAACAACAGTAACAACCAGCAGTAGCTTCAACACCTCAATCCCGAAAATCCCAGCAATACGGAGAAAAACAAAAAAAAACCAGTAAAAAATAGAAAAGAAAAATATATTCCAGGTTTTCTCTTTGTTTTGGCTTTCTAGCTTTGAACTCTTTTCACTTCTCAAAAGAAACTCTCAAAAATTGCATTTTTCCGTGTATACTTCTGTATCGAGAGTGTATATCAAGTGTATATCAAGTGTATACCACAGCAGGGAAGTTTTTTTTATTTTCTCTTCTCTTCCGATTTTTTCTCTCTTTTTTCTCCCTCTTTTTCATAAATCTTCTCTTCTATTTATAGGCAAGAATTTCGAAAATTTTCAGATCTTTTTATTAAAAAGAATATATTTTTTAATTTATTTTTTCAGATCTTTTCAGATGCCTCTGTTCTATTTGATCCAGGGTCCACATATTCTTACGTGTCCTCTTATTTTGCACATCACTTGGGTGCGACTCGTGGTAGTCTTGATTTACCTGTTCATGTATCCACCCCGTGGGTGATACGATTGTTGTGGATCATGTCTATAGATCCTGTGTTATATCTATTGGGGGTCTGGAGACCCAGGCAGATTTGTTATTGTTGGGGATGGTGGACTTTGATGTTATATTGGGTATGGACTGGTTGTCTCCGTATCATGCTATATTGGATTGTCATGCTAAGACAGTTACGTTGGCCATTCCTGGTATTTCTCAGATTGAGTGGCGGGGTTCGACCGATTTCGTCCCTAGCCGTGTTATTTCGTTCTTAAAGGCTCGGAAGATGGTTGAAAAAGGGTGTTTATCGTACTTAGCTTTTGTGAGAGATGTGGGAGCTGAATCTCCTAGCATTGATTCTGTACCTGTTGTGAGGGATTTCCCAAATGTATTCCCCTCAGACCTGCCGGGCATGCCGCCGGACAGGGATATTGATTTTGGCATTGACTTGGTGCCGGGCACTCGGCCCATATCCATTCCTCCTTATCGAATGGCACCAGCCGAGTTGAAAGAACTAAAAGAGCAGCTTCAAGAACTTCTGGATAAGGGTTTCATCCGTCCTAGTGTGTCCTCGTGGGGTGCGCCGGTATTATTTGTTAAAAAGAAAGATTGTTCCATGTGAATGTGTATTGATTATAGGCAATTGAACAAAGTGACAGTGAAGAACAAGTACCCTCTACCGCGCATAGATGATTAGTTTGATCAGTTACAGGGTGCGAGGGTGTTTTCTAAGATCGATCTTCGTTTAGGCTATCACCAGCTGAAGATCGGGGACTCGGATATTATGAAGACTGCATTCAGGACCCGATATGGTCATTATGAGTTTCTTGTGATGTCTTTTGGGCTGACCAACGCCCCAGCAGCATTTATGCATCTGATGAACAGTGTGTTCGGGCCTTATTTGGATTCATTTGTGATTGTGTTCATTGATGACATTCTAGTCTACTCCCGTAGTCAGGAGGAGCATGCTCAACATTTGAGTATTGTGTTGTAGAGATTGAGGGAGGAGAAGCTATATGCTAAATTCTCCAAGTGCGAGTTTTGGCTCGAGTCCGTAGCATTTCTGGGACATGTGGTGTCTCGTGATGGTATTCAGGTTGATCAGAAAAAGATAGAGGCGGTGCAGAGTTGGCCTAGACCGACCTCAGCTACAGAGATCGGGAGTTTTCTTGGTTTGGCGGGATATTATCGCCGGTTTGTTCAGGGATTTTCATCCATTGCTTCTTCATTGACTAAATTGACCCAGAAGGGTGCACCATTCGTGTGGTCGGATGAGTGCGAGGAGAGCTTTCAGAAGCTCAAGATAGCTTTGACCACAGCTCCAGTGTTGGTATTGCCATCAGCTTCAAGTTCATATACCGTTTATTGTGATGCCTCGAGAGTGGGGATAGGTTGTGTGTTGATGCGGGAAGGTAAGGTAATTGCTTATGCTTCTCGGCAGTTGAAGCCACATGAGAAGAACTATCCTGTTCATGACTTGGAGCTAGCCGCCATTGTTCATGCATTGAAGATTTGGAGGCACTATTTGTATGGTGTGTCTTGTGAGGTGTATACCGACCATCGTAGTCTCCAGCACTTGTTCAAACAAAAAGACCTTAATTTGAGACAGCGGAGATGGCTAGAGTTGCTGAAGGATTATGACATTACTATATTATATCATTCGGGGAAGGCCAATGTGGTGGCCGATGCTTTGAGCCGGAAGGCGGTCGGTATGGGGAGCTTGGCATATATTCCGGCTGAGGAGAGGCCATTTGCTCATGATGTTCAGGTGCTAGCCAATCGGCTAGTGAGGTTAGATATTTCGGAGCCCAGCCGGGTATTGGCTTGTGTTGTATCTCGGTCATCTCTATATGATCGTATTCGTGAGCGCCGGTATGATGATCCACATTTGGCTGTCCTGAGGGACAGAGTTCAGCATGATGATGGTAGAGATGTCACCATTGATAGTGACGGCGTATTGAGGATGCAGGGCCGGATATGTGTGCCCAATGTTGATGGCCTTCATGAGTTGATTTTGGAGGAGGCCCATAGCTCGCGGTATTCTATCCATCCAGGAGCCGCTAAGATGTATCAAGATTTGAAAACAGCACTATTGGTGGAGAAAGATGAAAATGGACATTGTCAGACATGTAGCACGGTGCCTCAACTGTCAGCAGGTTAAGTACGAGCATCAGAGGCCCGGTGGTGTATTTCAGCGCATTGATATTCCCGAGTGGAAATGGGAGAGGATCACTATGGACTTTGTTACTGGACTCCCTCGGACGGCGAGGACGTTTGATTCTGTATGGGTGATTATGGATAGGCTGACCAAGTTAGCTCACTTCATTCCAGTTAGTACTACCTACTCATCGGAGTGGTTGGAAGCGATCTTTATTCGAGAGATTGTTCGGTTGCATGGAGTCCCGGTGTCTATCATATCCGACAGGGGTACTCAGTTCACTTCTCAGTTTTGGAGAGCATTTCAGCGAGAGATGGGTACGCGGGTTGAGTTGAGTACAGCATTTCACCCCCAGACAGAGGGGCAGTCCTGAGCGCACTATTCAGATCTTGGAGGATATGTTGCGATCTTGTGTGATTGATTTTGGTGGTTCGTGGGATGAGTTCCTACCACTTGTTGAGTTTGCCTACAACAACAGTTATCAGTCGAGTATTCAGATGGCCCCGTATGAGGCATTGTATGGCAGGCGGTGTAGATCCCCCGTGGGATGGTTTGAGTCTGGTGAGGTTAGATTGATAGGGACCGAGTTAGTCCAGGATGCTTTAGATAGAACAAAGTTGATCCAGGAGAGGCTTCGTACAGCACAGTCTCATCAGAGAAGAGTTATGCGGACCGTAGAGTTCGAGAGTTGTCTTTCATGGTTGGTGACAGAGTATTGTTGAAGGTTTCACCTATGAAGGGTGTCATGAGGTTTGGGAAGAAAGGAAAGTTGAGTCCTAGGTACATTGGTCCTTTTGAGATACTTAGGAGAGTTGGAGAGGTGGCATATGAGTTGGCCTTGCCGCCCAGCTTATCCAGCGTTCATCCAGTATTCAATGTGTCTATGCTCCGGAAGTACATTGGAGATCCGTCTCATGTATTAGATTTCAGCACCATTCGGCTTGATGGTGATCTATCCTATGATGTGGAGCCTATTGCCATTTTGGGACGTCAGGTGAGAAAATTGAGGTCTAAGGAGATTGCATCAGTTAAGGTTCAGTGGAGAGGTCGACCCGTGGAGGAGGCCACTTGGGAGACCGAGCGGGAGATGCGGAGCAGATATCCTCACTTGTTTGAGACTTCGGGTATGTTTCTTGACCCGCTCGAGGACGAGCGTTTGCTTAAGAGGGGGAGAATGTGACGACCCGGCCCGTCGTCACGGGAATTACCACCCCGTTATGTTGTAAATACATGTTTTATGGTTTTATATCAGTGTTAGAGTCTATCGGGTGAGTTAGGAGTGAATTGGATTAAAAATGAGGCATATAGCCTTTGTGAAGGAAACTTGAATAAGGAAAGTCAACCCGGAGTTGACTATTTGGTTAGAGGGCTCGGAAATTGGATTCTGATGATTCGGTTAGTTCCGGGAGGTGATTTGTGACTTAGGGGAGCGATCGGAATTGAATTTGGAGGCCCGGTGTAGAAATAGGCTCGAATTGGCTAAGGTTGAATTTTGGCGAAATCCGAACGGTAGGTGAGATTTTGATCCGGGGGTCGGAATGGAATTCCGACAGTTGCAATAGCTTCGTTAGGTGATTTTGGATGTGCCTGCAAAATTTCAGGTCATTCGGACGTCGTTTGGTCGGGTTTTTGATCGAATGTGTAATTCGGAAAGTTTTAAGAAATTTAGGCTTAAATCCGTGTGTAATTGGTGATTTTGATGTTTAGGGTGGTGTTTTTATGATTGGAACAAGTTCGTATCGTGTTTTGGAGTATGTTGGTGGTTTTCGTTGGGGTCCCGGGGGCCTCGGGATGAATTCGGGGTCCAAACGGACCAATTTGTGCCAAAAGGCACTGCTGTTCTGCTGCAATAATTGCAGAGAATTTTTGTTCATCGCGATCGCGGGAGGTGTGATGCGATCGCGTAAGGTCGACTGGTTGTGCATCGCGATCGCGTGGTGATGTCTGCGATCGCGTAGGTCAATGGCGGAATGCAGTGCGATCGCGATTGGGTTCACGCGATCGCGTAAGGTCAAGCCCGGATGCAATGTGATCGCGTGGTTGGAGTTGCGATCGCGTAGGGATCTTCTGTTGTTCACTGCGATCGCGTGCCAAAGGCTGCGATCGCGTAGAGGAAAAATCAGGCCCCAAAAATCAGGCCCCAGGGATTTGTGCATCGCGATCGCGTAGGGTTAATTGGCCTGGCAGTGAGTTTAAGTTCAGAACAGAACCGGTCGCGGGTTTCATACCCCAAAATGCCATTTTTGAGTTCCAAGAGAAGAAATTGACGGGAATTGCTGGGAATTCATCGGGGATTCGTTGGAGGTAAGTTTTGTGGCTTAATTACATCATTTTAACATGAAATCATTGGTTTAATTTCTATAAATGGAAGATTAAAGGTGGGTTTGAGCCCTAGGCCTAAATTGAAGAAAAACACCGATTTGAGTGGGCAAATGGAGTCCGATTTTGGTAAATTTTATATGCCTAGACTCGTATCGAGATGAGGATTCCGAATATGTAACTTTTGTAATTTTTCGACAAGCGTACCGAAAGTCGGGTTTTGACAACCTTGGGAATTTCGATGTAAATTGAGTTATATTGATTGGGTGTCGTTCCATTGGCCTAATTTGTTGTATTTCTACTGTATTTGATCAGATTCTACGCGTGCGGAGCTTGATTCTCGTGGCAAGGGCATTGCGGAGTAGTCGTCGCGCCGTATTGAGGTGAGTAATAGATGTGGGTGATGACCGGCGGGTTCGAAACCCCGGTATACCACTTTGTGACGCTGTATAGCGGCGAGACACGCACACTCTTGAGAGTGCGGGGTCGATCATGAACTGGAGACTATATATATTAGTCCGACCTGTTGATACCGTATTATTGGCTATTCTCGAGCCGTTGAACCCCCTTCTTGGGCGGTTGAGTATACTTGTGGGCCGTGAGCCAGTTATTGGATCCCGCGAGGATCGTTATCATTGTCTTATCATATAGACATGCTAGTTTACTACTAGTCCGCAGCTATTTCTGTTATTATGCTAATTCCAATCTCTAGAACTTGATATTATTGTTTTCCAACTGAAAAATGATAAAAGAGTTTTCAAAAACTACTTTTGAGCCTGTGAGGCTGTATCTGCATATTAGCTGACTAGTAGTGGATCGGGCTGCGCGCCGCAGCGAGATATATGTTGGATCGGACTGCACGCCGCAGGAAAATCTCTATGAGATGTGCTTGGGCTGTAGGAGCCCCTCCGGAGTCTGAACCCCCACAGTGAGCACGGGTACCCAAAATTGGAGTCGGGCTACGCGCCGTAGCGGTCATATCATGCATTGCATTTCATTTAGCTACACCTGCTAGCTGTTATACTATTTATTGGTATTTGTTGGTACAGGTACAGTGAATATTAATTCTGTGACAGAGTAGCCGATTATAGCTTTACATAGTGCTTTATTGCGGATTTCTTATATGCGCTGTCTTACCCTTGTTTATTACCACTGAGTCTGGCAGTACTCATTTTACTCCCTGCACCTTGTGTGCAGATCCAAGTACCTCTCAGCAGTGATCCAGTAGTTGTGCGAGGCGACGTCTGTGGGATATACGAGGTAGCTGCAGAGTCCGCAGGACCCGATATTCCTTCCTACTGTCTTTTGATTTTGTATTGACATTTCTTTCCGCACTTGGTATTTTTGTAAACCTTTATACACTTACGTTGAGTAGAGGCTCATGACTCTTGACCCTTCGGTCTATGGGAGTTAGTATATTTTGGGACTTGGTCTTCCCGCTGTTGGTATAATTATTACTATTGTTTCATATTTTGAAATACTTAAATGGGTTAAAGAGAGCTTCTAGCTCCGTTGTTGATATTGATTGGTCGGGCTGGCTTAGCAATGTGCTGGGCGCCATCACGACCGGATTTGGGGTCGTGACAATTATTGATAGAGGCAACTAAGTCAAAGCTATAAGAAACATACAACTAAGGAAATTAACAACGGGGGAAACCATTACCTTAGACCTTTATTCCAATTGTATACAATTCAAGCATAGTTAATTTTCAGCTATTTATTTATTTTTAATCTCGTCTTCTTGGTGATATTACACATATAAAGCTAAGCCTTAGTTCTATGTGAGATTCGACTCCGGACTTTTAGACCAGATTATATTTGCAGCAACCGATTATCCTTTTTAGGACTAGAGTTGGGCGTGATCAAATTTTGGCGCCGTTGCCGGGGAACTAACTATGTAGTTGTAGCTGTATATATTGCTAGGGTTCAAGTTTGAACTTTTATTTTACTTTATTTTTTTGTATTTTTTATGACTGTTGATTTGAGAAACATGACATCTTGGAATTATGGGAATTTAGGTGTAGATAATTCTACTATTGATCTCCATAAATATTGTGAAGGAAACCACTTGTGAAAAAGTTTCAAAATGTTCTGAAAGCGAATTATGTCCACCAACTCAATCTTATTTGTGGAATGTGTGTGATGTGTGTAGTGGTAAAAATGGCCACCTTCATGGTTGTTCTTATATTTCTTATCTTCCCCCATCCCCTTACTATAATGGTTCTACCTTTTCTTGTGAAGTTAATAGGAACAAAGAAACTGGGAATGTAGAACTGAAAGAGATCAAATATATGTTAAAGTGCCTCCTGAAATAAAGTAATAAAAAATAATTACATGTAGAAAGGCAAGAGGCAACTATTCGCAAGTTGGAGGCTCAATTGAGTCAAGTGGTTGGAGCTTTTGATGCTCAACAAGCCAATATTGAGGATAGTAGCCAAATTCATTGAGGAGGTCACAGTAGAATATCAACAACCTAGCCAACTAAAATTTGAGGATGTCAATGTTGAAGAAGTGAGACTAGAGTCAGCCAAGGACATTGATGATACAAATTTTGTTGACTCTAGTATCATTGATGTTGAGGATGTTGAAAATCCTGAAGTTCATGTGTTTGAGCGCATCGGTCCACACTCCAAGCATTTTTCGACATTATGTTTGGATGATGGTATAGAAATAGAGTCACCTGAACCAATTGAACAGTCAGGGAATGAGGAACAAGGTGCATATATTCTGGAATTCTTCTTGCCAGAAAGTCGGGATTACATACCTAATACAAAGGCCAAGGAGTGTAGAATACTACATTATTTCCTTGGGCCAGTTAGATCCGTTCCACCGACCCATGACCATAATCATAATGTTGAATCAAAAATTGGGGTTCAATTCATAAGCTCGAGGTAGAGGCAAAACGTTATTCGCGTCGTGCCACGATATTAAATCAAGCGCTTATTGGGAGGTAACCCAGCTTTATTATTTTCTTTTATTTATTTTTTATTCTATTATTTTTGTAGTGTCAATTTTTTTATTTTCAGGAGCATAGAAAGCAAAGGTATAGGGAGAAGTCTGAGTACCCCATGAGCTGTTAGTGCTTCAGCCTTTGGCCTACAAGAGAGTCTCTTTTACTATTTTATTAGTTATGGTGTGCATTAGGACAATGCATAATATTAAGTCTGGGGTGAGGAGATTGTCTAGGTGACTTGCTATGGTATTTTATTTGTGTTAGTTTAATTGAATAATTTTTTTTAAATAGAAAAGATTGGACTTTTCCTAACGATGGATCTATCAGATAAGGGAAGTAAGTCTAAAGAAAATACCAAAATAATTTTTTATTTTGTTTTAGGTAGTGTAGTAAATCCTCCTTGGTTTTTTTGGGCCACAGTTCTTTTCCAAGGATTTCATTTGAACCGGGTGTAGTTAATTTTTTTGGGGGGGAGTAGGAGTCAATGTGTTGTGCTTTGAATTGAAGCAATATCTCTTGACTTGGTTATGCCATGAGAATAGTGAGTACTTTGGTTGTGACGCTTAGGCTCAGTTTTTGACTTTTGTAGAAGTGCCTTAAATTGTATTAACTTAACTTTGCTTAACTGCTTTGACTAGAATGTCTATGAATCCAATCCTGAGTGAGTTATGTGTCATGTGTGTGTAAGGTTTTACATTATTCAGTGCATTGCATTTGATGCCTAGAACTTGCCCTATGTGTTTGCAAAGCGAAATAGCAGTGTTTTCGGTCTTGGAAGTGATATAGGCATTTTCTTGTTGAGTTAGATATGTATATGTTACCCACCTAATTGTTATGTATCGTAGTTAACCTTTTTGAGCCTATAATCCTTTTTCTTTGGCAACCACATTACAAGCATTACCCATTTGTTTGAATTAACCATCTATTTGAACATTTTTAACTCTCATGAGAACTTGAATTGTTATGAACTTTGTAAAAGTTAAATTGTGGAGTGGTTGGTTTGGTTTTTGAGTGGAACTAATTGAATAAGGAGAAAGGTGCACTGTTTTTAAAAAGGAAGAGCCATTTGAATTGAAAAAAAATATAGTTGGATTGTTGTGGAAAAAAAATTCCTTGATAAGTGGTGCCTCTTGACATAAGTGTGCTTAAAGATGAATGGGGTAATTTACATTGATATAAAGGTGGAATTTTGATTTGACATAAGCATGGGGTTTAAATGTTAAAATGTATGTATTAAAGTACTTAGGGAGATGTAGTCACTCTTATATCTAAATGTATCCTACCCGTCCCGTAGCCTACATTACAACCAAATAAAGTCCTAATTGATCCAAGATTGAATGAGCTCGATTAGTAGAGTAGTACACTACGGGCAAGCTTATGGTGCATCTTTTGTTGCATAAGAATGTTATTTCTGAGAGTGAGTGAATTATTTCTATCTTGAGTTCCTAAGTGTTCTTAAATTTTATTGTGTGGAACTACTTTCTTGTTTTGTGTAAAGGTACTTGATTCATGAAGGAAATGTAATGTCAGTGACCTCTATGTTAGAGTAAGTAGGTGAGTTGTGAATAATGTGTGGCACTTATGAGTCAAATCTTAAGGTGAAGATGTTACACTTTTGTGCTTAGTCTATTCTAAATACTCTTGGTGTGATGCGTTAGGAGAATTATTTAAAAAGGTCGTGTCTATAAAAAAATTATAGTGTGATTGCTCGAGGACGAGGAATGAGTTAAGTGTGAGGTGTTTATAATAGGTAAATTAGACTATAATTAGGCCCTAAAGAACCATATTTTGTATAGCTTTTCGGTAAAAAGTGATAATAAAATGCTCTGATTAGTGCTTTTCATGCTTTGCAGACTATATCCAATAAAAAAAGTATGTGGAGTACTTTTGGAATCAATTACAGAGAAAATGAGGCCAGTCATACAACATCCACAAAGTGAACCAAGCGAAGGGACAAAACCAGAACATTTTTGCAGATTCTGAAGGCCACTATGGTCGTGGTCATGGTGTAACCGCGGTAGGATTGTCGCAGGACATGTAAACTTCAGGGACCAAAGTGCAAAGCACGTGATTTTAAGCCCTAAACCCTATATTAAACGAAGGGATCCGGCCAAGAAGAGGGAGAATGATATTTGGAAGTAAAAAATATTAGAAGAAAGGGCAAGAGGCAAGGAGGATCATTGGGCATCAATCTTTAATTTTCTTCTTTGTTGTTTTACCTTTGAATATGAATTCTTTTGTGATTTTTTATTTTCATGAGTAGCTAACTTTTCTAATCTAAGGTTTTGGTGAAACTCATTGGGAATGAATTTATTGTTATAATTAATATACATTTGAATTAGTTTAACCTCTAATTGTTCAACTATGTTTTGATTGTGGTTATTTGAAAGGATCCTCAATTAGCTGTTCCTATTTATTATGTATCTGTTTGAGAGAGAGTGCATATTTAGGTAGTTTTTTGAACAATATCACTCCCGAAGTATATGCGAGAGTCATAACCGATGGTTTAGAGATTGGATTAGATATAACGATACCTCAGGTGCGATTTAAGTGACTTGTAATGTGAATCTAGCTGGCGTAGCTTGAGAGAGTACATATAGTAAATTATCATAATTGCTTAAGAGAGATTTATGATAGCTGGAGAGTTCATGATTAATAGAGGCAACTAAGTCAAAGCTATAAGAAACATACAACAAAGGAAATCAACAATGGGGGAAATCATTACCGTAGACCTTTATTCCAATTGTTTACAATTCAAGCATAGTTAGTTTTCAGCTGTTTATTTATTTTCAGTCTCGTTTTCTTGGTGATATTAAATAGATACAGCTAAGCCTTAGCTCTCTGTGGGGTTCAACTCCGTACTTTTAGATCGGATTATATTTGCAGCGACCGCTTATCCTTTTTAGGACTAGAGTTGGGCGTGATCAGTTCTAACAAAGGGAAAATCCTAGGTAAAGGATCCACTGAAGCAATGAAGCAGGTGTTCTTTGCAGCATATGAGGAGAGTCAAAGTGAAAAAGAGGATGGAAAGGAAGATAAGGCTATAAGTCTTTATGTTGTAATTGATGAACATCGGGTAGTAGGGACAGAGCCTCCAGTATAGCTTGGAATGCACATTAGAAGAACTCTTCACTTTGATGGACATCACTATGATGAATGAAAGCTATGTATGGAAACGTTCCTTCAAGCCACTAACTTTGACCTATGGATAACCGTCAATCATGGACTAATTCTCTCGATCTAAATGGATGGCGAAGTTAAAAGTGCAACAACAGAGAAGAGTAGTACGATGATAAAGATTTTCAGCTAGTCCAGAAAATTGCTAATGCAAAACACCTACTTTACAGAAGCTTGCCTAAAAATATTATTTATAAAGTGTCCTCTTGTATATCTACCAATGATATATGGAGGACCTTGGAAGCTAAATTTGGAGTTGAAAACATCGAAGTGGCACTGATGGAGATTGAAGAAAGCCAAACATAAGAATAAGTGATTGGATTGATGGACATGAGTGATTCAGAAACTGAAGATAAAACAATCAGATAAGTATCTCTAAGTTAAAATAAAACATTCATGCTATGTCTAAAAACAACTGATGGCCATAACTGTGACCATGATAAGTGAAATGGATAAAATGAGAGCTAGAAATGATCAGTTAATTAGCAATCTTTCATGTGTCAAACTTGATCTCAAAGATCTTGAATCTAACAAAGCTAATCTAGAAGGACAGTTTAAAGACCTTAAAACCCAAGTTCTTGAGCTCACTTATAAAAATAAGAAGTCTCCTAATATATATGGTAAAGGAAAAATGAGTGATCTGCAGGATAAGCTTGAAAAGGAATTAAAAAGGGCTAAAGATAATTTTTGTGACGCTGAATGTAAGAATAAAGTCCTGCAAGGAAACTAGAAAAGGCTAATTATGAACTATATAGACTTTCGCAAATGCCATAGATCTTCAGATACCTTGAATTGGCTGAATAAAAACTGCAGCTCCAACAAATTGGGAATTGGCTACAGAAAACCTGTTCCCAAGTTTGATCCAAAGTACGTTGGAATTTCTGATAATAAAATGTGCACTTATTTTGGAAAGGTAAGACAGTTTAAGGACACTTGTCCTGCCTTAATTCATGCATAATTTTGAAACACCTTTGTGACTATGACATCGGACTCACAAGTGATGAAGCTCCTAAGGGATCTAAACCTCAATATGAAGTTCGATCCGAAGACCACAAGGAAATTGATAGTGATAATAAGGAATAAGAAGAAGAGAGAACTACTCTGACTGCTAACCAGACTGACGACGTTATATCTACTAAACTTGTTCATTTGGGTCACTCATTGGGTGAATCCTCTCTGAGTATGCATACCAAGCTATGGAAACATCAAAGTTCACATCCTCTTGTAAACATCATCTCTGATCCATATGCAGGAGCGCAAACCAGATCATCTCTGAGAAATGTATATGCACTCCCAACATTTCGCTAACAGGTTGAACCTAGACCATCAAGGAGGATCTAAAGGATTCAAATTGGATTACAGCTATGTAGGAGAAGCTAAATCGGTTTGAAAGAAGCAAGGTCTGATACTTGGTAAAAGACGCAAGGACAGAACTCTTATATATACCAGATGGTTGTTCAGAAACAAGTTGGATGAACAAGGAAATATCATAACGAACAAGCCAGACTGGTGATTCAGGGATACAATCAAGAGGAGAGTATTAACTATGATGAGATGTTTGCACCTGTATCTACAAAGAAAGCTATAAAAATTCTAATGGACTTTGCTGCACACATGGAGTTTACCTTGTAACATATGGATGTAGAGAATGCATTCTTGAATGGTTGTCTGAAAGAGTAAGTGTTTGTTAAATAACCTCCTGATTTTGAAAGTGAAAAATTCTCCAGCTATGTGTTAAAGTTAGAAAGAGCCTTGTATGGACTGAAAAGGGCTCCAAAATCTTTGTATGAAAGACTCTCAAAATTCCTCTTAACAAACAACTTTATAAGAGGAAAGTTGGACAACACTCTATTTCTAAGGAGTAAAGGCAAGAATGTTCCGATCGTGCATGTATAAGCAATAAGCAAGGAATTTGTTGAGATGATGTGGGAATACATTTGAAATGAACATGATGGGTAAACTATACTTCTTCCTACGGTTGCAAATACCTATTGGAACCATGATACATCAGTAGAAATACATCAAGGAGTTGCTGAAGAAATTCAACATGGACTCCACTAAGTCCGTTGACACTCCCACTGCCATTGCAACAAAGTTGGACCCTGATAAAGAAGGGAATAATTTTGAGCAAGAACTATATAATGGAATGATTGAGTCACTATTGTATCTCACAGCAAGTAGCCCTGATATTGTATTTAGCGTGAGACTGTGTGCAAGATTTTGGGTAAATCCCAAGGAGTCTCACCTGAAGGCTATCAAGAGGATACTAAGATGTCTCAAAGGGACTCCTGACTTATGCCTAAGGTATCCCAGAGGGTATAACTTTGATCTAGTTGGTTATGTTGATGCTAATTATGCATGTTTTCATGTTGACAGGAAAGGACTATGCATGTTTTCATGTTGACAGGAAAGGCACTTCAGGAACATCACATTTTCTAGGTTCTTGTGTGGTGTCTTGAGGAGCAAAGAAGAGAAACTCAGTGGCCTTATCCATAGCTGAGGTTGGATATGTGGCGGCATCATCTTATTGTGCTTAGTTGCTGTGGATAAGACAACAACTAAGGGACTATAGTGTTTTTGTTGATTGTGTTTCCATTTTCCGTGACAACACTAGTGCTATAAACATTACTAAAAACCCCTGTCAGCACAAGAGAACCAGGCACATTGGCATTAGCCACCACTTTCCCAGAGATAGTGTTGAAAAAGGAAATATCTCAGTTAACTTCTATAAAGCTGAAGATCAATTTTGCAGATATTTGTACTAAAGCTCTCAATAGGGATCACTTTGAAAGGAACAGACTGGAACTAGGTCTAATTAAAACTTCCAACTAGTTGAACCCCAATGATTGGTTAGAAAAAGTATAATTACATGTAGATAGTCAAGTACGATGTGTTTGATTCATTCTCGTGCTTATATGAAGCATACACACCTACTTAGAAAAATCTGACTGATAACTATGTTGTATGATACTAATGTATAGTGGTGAAGCTTTATTTCATAAACAAGTAAGGAGTTGCTAAGGAGTTGATTCTTCGACTTAGATATATACTATCTTGTCTTAATTCACTGGGACTAATATCCTAAATTATTACTATGCTCAAACTTCCAATCCTGTTAGCATCACTTCTAATTATCATATATTCAAAGAGTAAGGGGAAATCCTAGAGCAAGTAGAGTTTAGTTACTCTTGAAATCCTAACAGTCAAAGTAATCGTTATAAGAGTCCCGTTAGAACTCAAATTCGGTTCACCCTCTCTCATCCAGTCAATCAGGATTATTGTCTTTAAAAGCCCCTTATGATCAGGTTCTCAAACCTTATTGTTTCTCTCAAAACCTAAGCAAGAATTAAGAAAATAATTCTCTCTTCTCTCTTCATTGATTTTCTTCTCTGATTACCATGCCTAAATCCAGCAGAACCCCTTCTAAAGCCAAATCAATCCAAGCCTGAAGCCAAATCCAAGAACATAAAACCCATATCAAAGAAATGTGTCAAACCATCAAGTGAACCTGCACCATCACATGCTCCTTCTCCATTAATATCCCCCATTTTACCTACACTAGTATCCCATGTTCCTATTAATCTCACCATCCCCACCTCCACTAGACCTTTACTTCCAAAACCAACCACATATGTATCTATGCATACTTCAAAGAATACCTCTAGGGCAAGGAAGCCATGGTTCATGGGGAATCAGTGCTAGTCAAGTACGACTCCCTCCTTCAAAATTAGATGCTATGGTATCCGTTATAGATGTTTCACCCTTAGAAACTCTTCCACACACAAGTGATAAATCACAAGTAGAGGAACTCACTATAGAAAAGGGTACAGGAATTCTGGAGAAAAAGGTAGATACCACTACCATGTCGCCTGTGGTTGAGGGGGAAGAGAGTAAAGAACCAGTGCAAAAAGAGAAATTTGATGGTCTTTCATTCAGTTGGATGGAGGACGAGGATGATAATGGGGGTGAAAAGGAATAATGAGTTGTGGGACATCATGAAGATCATACTACTCAAGACATCGCTAATAAAGAGGAAAAAATTAGAATGAGGGAGATTATGGTAAAGATAAGGAGAGTGAGATACAAAATAGGATAGATGAATAAGTGGATGGTTCCATAGAAGAAGTAAAGAATAGTAAAGAAGGGGGTAATTCTAAGAGTGAAGGTGAGGATCAGGAAAATACAAGTGAGAGTGAAAGAGTTGATGAAGAAATTGAGGAAGAGAATGAGAATATGAGTGAAGAATCAGACGGCTCTATGACCATTGGGAACACTGTCCTAACCCCTTCCGAAGATGCAAGTGGAGAGAAAAAGACTAAAGAACATAGGCCCTTGTTAACTCTTTTCATTGAAGATGAGGAGGTCAGTATGATTTAGACGACTTGCCCTTGTCTGAGGTAGGGAAGAAACCCAAGAAGACTTATGTGAAAGCAACAAAGTTTGCGGTCCCAACAAGAAAAGAAGTGGCTCCTCCTGCTAGGACTCCTCTTATAAGGAGTAATAGAAAGGCTGTTGATGAGCAAATTATTAAGGAGTCTAGAGGTGCCAAGAAGCCAAGGAAGCAAGTTTTAGTTGTGGAACCTTTGGTTGAGTTGGATGGATAAGATGATTCTATGTCTTTTTAGCCATAAAAGTCCTCTACAAAAAAAATGTTTCCAAAGCTACAAAACTACTACCCCATCTGCATGGGCCAGTAGAGGCATGAAGAGAAAAAATGTGCTAATTGTGGTTGATAGACTTATAGAATTCAGGAACAGAAAAAGTGCTCAATGGGAAGATTCTTGCAAATACTGATAAAAAAGAGATGGATCAACTGGTTGAAAAACTTAAGTTACAGGGACGGAAATATATGTTTTTCAAAGCTTTCCCGCTTGTATGTGTTCCTGTTGTGATGAAGTTCTATGTAAATTTCCAATTTGATGGAAACGTGGTCAAAAGTAAGGTAATGGGGTTTGAAATAGAGTTTGATGTTGAGGAGCTAGGGATACTTCTGAATATTTCCTCTTTAGGATTTGACAATGACCTAAAGAAAAAGTGTCAAGCCATAGACAATGATGTTGACACAGGAATTGTGGTCACAGGGAAGTTCTCCTAAGGCTAGAGGACCAACATGATCTGTTATTCTACTTGGAAGAAGTAGGGCAGCAGAGCTCAGTAAGAGGTTGGAGTTGGTTGTTGATGAGAATGTCAAGCTTCGTGAAGACAATGGTGAATGAGAAAAGAAACAAAGAATCTTATGGAAGAGCTTAGAAGAGATAAGAAAAGCTCATGCCTAACAGATTGCCACTCTTGTGAAAGCATTGACCCCTTTTACCTCTCACCCATGAACATGTTCCTTCCAGAGTCCTTAGTCTCTTTTGCTATCCTAGTAATGCTTTAATTTTTTTCTCTTTCTGTTCTAGTCTGAGTAGATTGTTGTATGTTTAGTTTATTTTGTTCTAATGGTTTAAGGCAAGGCCCTGGGCTTATTTTGTCACTATTAAATGACTTCTCTTATACTATTTAATGCTTCATACAATATTGTATCATCAGCCTAGTTTGTTTGTTTTGATAATTCTTGAACTTGTGTTGTAGCCTGTATGGCCTTGAATCTTACATTAACTGTGCTTAAAATGTGTAACATCTTTTTATTTTTTTTCGACAATACCAAAAGGGGGAAGATAAAATTAGAGGGGGTGTTGTTATGAATATGTTTGTCTATAGTGTAATGTGGATGTTGATTGATCTCCACTTGTTGTGATTACCCGGTTTTAGTGTGTACAAAGTTTATCATCATGAGAAAGGGAGAATTTGTTGAGTATTGAGATTTTGATAATTAACAAAGTTTTTTTAGATGCAATGTTTGAAGAACCAGGTCTTAATGTAGCTGTTTAATTATTCTAAGAACCAGCTCCTCAGGGTAAATAAATGACCAGCTCCATATGTTGATGATTGAACATCTTTGCACGATAGTAACTTTATCTCAAAGTTACCCAGGTCCGAATTTGATGGAAGAAGGCTGCTACATATGATAAGGGTGATTATACGAATAAATCAGTAACAAGAGTCACAAAACTTGTGGAGTCCTTAAAAGAGTAGGAGTCATTTCAAACGAGAAGATGACTATGCATAGGATTCCTTGAATATCTTGAAGTCGAGGCGTTTAAAAACTATCTATTTGGACTTCTAAGATTATCCTTTCACACATCAATTGAAGAACTGCGTTTTGTATGCTCTAGTTAAGTACTAGTATTGTGCTCTTTTTGAGTCAGTGTAGTGAATGTGTATTAGAAAATTGAGTTGTAATCAAAGTGTCACAAATAATTAGTGAGTTGGAGTGAGTGCTTGCTTTACAAGTTAGAGTAATTTGTAAATCAAATAGTCGTAGTAGGAGTATTAGAGAGTAATGAATTATAGTCCTGTAATAGATACATTTAGGCTCATTGTTCTAGTGGAGTTGAAGTTAAAAATGCTACGCAGTAGGTAGTTATTTTTGCACCTTTTGAGCAGGATAAATTTTCACAAAAAATCGTTGTGTTTACTTTACTATTTTTTTACTTCACCTTTAAGAAATACGGTAAATAACCAAGTTCTTTAGTAATTTATACGGGCATTCAAACTAAAAAACTAAGACAAGATGGGTTGTTCTGATGGTAAGCAACCTCCACTTCCAACCAAGAGGTTGTGAGTTCGAGTCTCCCCAAGAGCAAGGTGAGAAGTTCTTGGAGGGAAGGATGTCGATGGTCTATTTGGAAATAGCCTTTCTACCCCAGGGCGGGGGTAAGGTCTGCGTACACACTACCCTCCACAACCTTTTTTAACTTTCCTTAAAGGTCTCTAATAGAAAATGAACATTATGTTCATGTGAGGGGCCTAAGGTCTCTAATTAGAAAATGAACAATATGTTAACGTGAGGGACCTTTTTTTCTTTGCACCGCATATACCCAAGTCTTTTTCACTCTATCTTCTTCCTCTCTGTTTTATAACTTTATTCTTCTACCAGATTCAGCTTCCATCCGGAATTTGTTTGAGTTAATTCCTTACGTAAACGTGAACAACTAATTTTTTATCACACTCGAACTTTTTATTTAATATTTTAAATTTTTACCTTACTCTTAGTAAATTTTATTTGAAAAAAATTAAACTACTACGAAAAAACCTCACATTCTTAGAGTACAATTTTATTTCTATTTTAAAAAAGAAAAGAAAATTCACAAATATATATATATATATATATATATATATATACGACCCGACCTGTATATATATATTAGTTAGAATTACAATATGTAAGCTATAGAACCTTTTTCAGTGTCATTAAAAGTACATATAAATATTTAGTTTTGTAACGACCCGACCTGTCGTTACGGGAGTTACTGCCCTATTTTCCCATTTTATGCTTCTATATATTTCATTATATATGTTTGGATAATTTGAAGTAAATCGGATAGAGTTTGGTTAGAAATGAGGCAATTGGTCTATTTATGAGAATGATAGTTTGGAAAGGTCAACCGAATATTGACTTATAGGTTAGAAGGCTCGGAATGGATTTCTGATGATTTAACTAGTTTTGGGGGATGATTTATGACTTAGGAGAGCAACCGGAATTAAATTTGGAAGTCCGGTGTAGAATTATGCTTGAATTGGCTAAGGTTGGATTTTGGTGAATTCCGGATGGTAGGTGAGATTTTGATCCGAGGGTCGAAATGGAATTTTGAGAGTTGAAGTAGCTCCATTAGGAGATTTTGGATATGCGTGCAAAGTTTCAAGTCATTTGGAGGTGTTTAGGTCGGGTTTTAGATCACGTGCAAGT
Organism: Nicotiana noctiflora; assembly: GCA_032618575.1. Classification (NCBI taxonomy): domain Eukaryota; kingdom Viridiplantae; phylum Streptophyta; class Magnoliopsida; order Solanales; family Solanaceae; genus Nicotiana; species Nicotiana noctiflora. Next base: position 165,936 of record JASVEL010003456.1, read on the forward strand.
TTCAGAAGTTTTAGAAGAACTTAAGCTTGAATCCGATGTATATTTGGTGTTTTGATGTTAGTTTTGGTGATTTGAGAGTGAAACTAAGTTTTCATGATCATATGTCACATGTTAATATGTTCGTATGCGGTCCCGGGTAGCTCGGGTGAGTTTCTGATAGGTTTGGGTTACGTTGTGCTCGTTTTTCTTATGCTTCGACATCGTTTCTTCAAGCATAAATGATATCATATTGAACGAATGAGCTCCGATTACTATTTTGAATAAAGAATTAGATCCGTATTGTAATTATGGACTTGTAGCAAAAAGAATCATCGAATTAGGATATCGTATGAGGATTTTATGGCCATTTTACTAAGGTTGCCCAGATTTTCAGGTTAATGACGAAACTGCCCCTGGCGGCGTATTAAAAACCTGCACTATTTGTAAATCTTAAAACCTACATATCTCCTTCATTATAAGGTTAATTGAGTGATTCAAAAGCCTAAATTCATTAGAATTTCACAAGGAATCCATTAGGAGCAGTAAAACGCGTGAACAGTATACCTATAATAAGCAGATCGAGTTTTCTTCCAATTTTGGAACGGGAAGAAGCTTCTGTGGCAATTTTTAAGAGAGAAATCAATGAGTAATCACTGGGGGTAAGTTTCATGACTCAAAAACACTATTTTATGCTAGAATCAACACCAAAATTCCTAAAATTGGGTAGAATTTGTGAAGAACTAGGGCCTAAATCATGAAAATGAATTTTTGGGTTTTGAAAGGCCATTCAAACACCAATTTCGATAAATTTCATATACACGGACTCGTGGTGAGACGAGAAATCCGTTGGTATAATTTTCGGAATTTTTCGAGAAGTGGGCTCGGGGCTCGGGTTTTACCAACTTCGTGAATTGTTGCGTTTTTCAAGTAATTTTGATTGGGTTATATTTCTTTGACCCATATTTATGTTATTATTGTGGTTTTGACTAGATTTGACGCACAAGGCAGCAAATTTGAAGGGAAAAAGTATCACGAATGAGTCCACGACCGGCTAGAGGTGAGTAGTTAGTGTATATGGTAGCCTGAGGGTTCGAAACCCTGGCTTAGCACATTGTGACGCTAGTAGGGCATGGATCACACCCCATGGAAGGTGCGTGATTGATTATAACTGGGGATTGAAACTTGGTCCATCCCGGATATGAATAATATGTTATATGCGGTTGAAACACACATTGTGTTAGATATATTTGTGGGTTGTAAGCCATGTTTGGGGCCTTGTGCCGACCTGTAGTATCCTTAGAGGATAGATATATATGTGATAGCTTGGTTTGCTTAATAACTGATCTCAGTCCTGGTTTGAAATCACTATTATTAAATGCTAAGTCACATGTTCTTTGAAAATTAAATAAAATTTAAGTATTTTCATCATTAATGAATTGGAACCTGGAAATAAACTATTTGAACTGTTGTGTGACTCATATGTATGTTGTGGACTGAGGATGGATTGGGCTGCACGCCGCAGCAGATGATATAAGGATCGGGCTGCACGACGCAGCAGATGATATAAGGATTGGGCTGCACACTGCAGCAGATGATATGATATTGCGCTTGAGCTGAATGAGCCCCTCCGGGTTTGTACACACCCCCAGTGAGCGTCGTCGACGTTAAACGGATCGGGCTACACGCCGTAGTGGTCATGTGCATTGCATTGAGTTTTATCTATAGATTACATGTGCTAGTTGTGATTTGTTGTTGTTGTTGTTGTTAGTTCGTGGTAGGTACCGGACTGTAGTTTAATTTTGCTTTGTGGTATTTTGTGGATTTCCTGCTTTCAGCTATTATTATATATTTTTTACTTACTGAGTACTTAGTACTCACCCCTACTCCCTGCACCTTTGTTTGCAGATTCAGGTACACATGAGGGTTAGACGAGCACTCCAGCTTATATCAGAGTTATTTCGAGTTGCTGATGTAGATGCCAACGTTTGTAGAACCTAGCTTCTCTTTCCATTCAGTTATTACTATATGATTCAGACTTGAGTATTTCATTCAGTATTTCTATGATTATTCAGTTTTGTTTAGAGGCTCTAGACTCGTGACCCCAGATCTATTGGGAGTGTTCTTTCGTTATTCACACTTCTGAGTATTTATTCATACTATTATTATTGGAGTATCTATTGACTCATATATTCTTCTTGAGCCGGTCCTTCTGGGACTGGTTTTTTAATTGGAAACAGTTGTTGGTCTGGCTTGCCTAGCTTTAGGGTTGGGCGCCATCATGACCGAATTTGGGTCGTGACAAGTTTTTTATATGGTAAGAAATTTCGGTTAATTTTCTTATCTTCTTAATTTAATTTTTCTTTTAAACTAAACATAAAAAATAAAACAAATTAAAAAAAGAAGAAGTAAACTTACGTATGTGTGGGGGCAAATCGGACATAAGATGAGGCAAGTATGTATAAATGTACGACCGACTCGGATGTAATACGGGTCGGGCATGCCTCCTTACGTGGCCACTAACACTGGGTGACGTCCTCCTTCGTGTCCGCACGGCGAAAAGGATACGTCCTCATCCATAGTAGTGTATCAACAAGCTAGTCCGAGTAGACGTCCCCGACTCTCCCTCCCTTGTGTTTTCGTTGTAATAGCAATAGCTCTGGGGCGATGTAATATACCGGCGAGGGGGTCGTCCTTCTATATAAGGGTCTCCCTCATTTGTAACACAAGTATTATTGATCATTAATAATACAACTCTCTCTCTCTACCATTTTTCTCTCTATTGTTATCTCTTTATTGCTTACTTGCTCAAGCACTTGATTAAGTTTCATCTTTTTCTTATAAGAAAAACATATACACGAATCCAAAGATCCATCTTAAAGATATATTACCATTGATTCCGATTTACCCTTTATTTATTCATTGGTTTTCCCTAACCCGTAAAGCAACCTATAGTTTTTAGGTCAAACAATTTAGCGTCGTCTGTGGGGATTTCGAGAATCAAACTCGTAGTATACATTCACAAGATCCGATCATCGGAAAAAGTCTGGAAATGGCCGAAAATGACACTCGATCCAAAGCTATGGTAGAAGTTACCACCAACCTTTTAAGATCCATGAACGAGGCCGGTGGTAGCGCTGCCATCAACGCTACCCCTGGTGTCACACCCGAGGCAGAGGCCTCACCTCCCCCCTTTGGGAACCTTGCTATCCCGTAGAAAAGGGACACCTCCACTTCAAAAGAAGCACCCCCAGTAGTCAAGAAGCTACTAGAGGAATGGCTGACGAGCACCCTGAGCAGTCTAGTGGAAAAGCCACCACGAGGCTGGAAGAATGCAGCACCAACAACAAGCAACACCACCGCGACAGATGAACAGGAAGGAACCTGAACCAATGACCAACTCGTCGAAACACAAACACACGATGACACGCTAGGATCCATCTTGAGGAAGATGGAAGAAATGGTAAGCGAAAATAAGGCCCTCCACGACTAGACAAAGGAGCACCAAGATAGGGTTGACAAGATCCCCGAAGCACCTAAACTTCTACCCAAACGGGATGTAGGAAGGTTTGTAAAACAACCCTACTCCGAAGAAGCCGCACCCTACACAATTCCGAAGACCTTCAAGATGCCCCATACCTGAAGGTGTTCGACGAAACCACCGATGCTGAGGATCATCTCATCCATTATGTCACCGACGTGAAAGGTAATGACTTGTCTAAAGAGCAGGTACCATCAGTGTTGCTGAAAAAGTTCGGCGAAACGCTGACCGGGGAAGCATTGACCTGGTACTCCCAACTACCCGCCAAAGCAATGTCAACCTTATAGGAAATGGCGGACAAGTTTGTCACAGCACATGCCAGCGCTAAGAAAGCAGAAGCAAGGGTGAACGACATCTTCGCCGTCAAACAAACCACAGGTGAAGGCCTGAGGGACTTCCTTGCCAGGTTCAACAGGGTGAGAATGAGCATGCCAAACGTATCAAAAGGAATGGCGGTAGCAGCCTTCCAGAACGGACTCAGCAGGGACGACTCCAGAGCTACCAAAAAACTGCTAAGCCGGCTCATGAAGTATCCTCCCACGACCTGGGACGAGATCCATAATGCCTACTGCGCCGAGGTACGGCCAGACGAGGAGGAGCTCAACGGACCAACCCGACGGCTAGCAGACGTGCACCCAGATACGAGAAGAGATCGACGGTACGAGGGACGTCGGGCCCCCTCGTCCCAATAAGGAGAGACACCAACCCTATACGAGGTCCTCACTTCCACCCTCTTGCCATACGGACGTCGTGCCACGCCACCTCGCCCCACTCAGAAACAAACAAGGTACGCCCCCTTTACTTTCCTCGCATAACTTCTGTGTTTCTCCTTCAAAAATAGTGTACGCACTGGAGAAGCTTGACACCAAGGTGCAGTGGCCCTAAAAGATGAAATCAGACCCTGCCACAAGGAAGTCAAATGTCTTGTGCGAGTTTCACCAGGAACGAGGGCACCGGACCGAAGACTGCATCGGTCTGCGACAAAAAGTCGTTAGAATGCTCAACTAGGGGTACCTAAAAGAGCTGCTCAGCGACAAAGGGAAAGCCAATTTCGCACGCGGACGAAAGTACTCCCGGGGACCTCCAAAACCATCCTCTCCAACACACACGGTAAACATGATCGTCGGAGAAGGGAACGACGTCACCATTAACCACGTCAAATTTGCCAACACACACAGACTGAAGAGGACCATCTCCCACGAACTGTGCGATGACCTCGAAGGAAGTATCACCTTCGATAAGTCTGACGCCGACGGTTTGTGTTTCCCTCATTATAATGCTTTAGTTATTACTGTACGTATCATTGATACTGATGTCAGGAGAGTCATAATCGATGACGGAAGTCGCCTGCATCATTCATCCGAGAGTCCTCTCACAAATGGGACTCGAGGATAAGATAACCCCTCGCTTCATAACTCTAACTCGTTTTAACAATGCAGTAAAGCGCACATCAGGAGAAGTGACCCTACCCGTCCTCGCGGGAGGAGTCACCCTAGAAACTACCTTCCATGTGATGAACCAAGAACAGCCTACAACGTCATGATCGGACGTCCATGGATACATGCCATGCGAGCGGTCCCCTCAAGCTTATACCAAGCGATCAAATTCCCTACCCCATGGGGAATATTCAGCATTAAAGGGGAGCCACGCACAACGCAGGAATGCTATAAAATAACTCAAGACTGCGCTCATACTAGGCAATTAAATGTGGCGAGCGTAGAAGCATAGCAATCAGCCATGTCGGGGACCCAAGCGGACCCGACGGCTAAGGCTATAAGAGACCCAGACGTCGTAGAAGCCTGCAAAGCTACGGTTGAGGATCTCGATCCGGTTCAACTAGACCGGGATGACCCCGAGAAGAAGGTTATACATCGGACACGGACTCGCCAACCCGGGTAAGTACCATGAATTCTTAACTAAGCATGCAGACACGTTCCATTTCTCCCATGCAGACATGCCAGGGATCTTGCCAAATATCGCCACCCACCGGCTCAACGTGTACCCATTACATTCGCCGGTAAAACAAGTCAGGAGAAAGTTCAATGCCTCTATCAATGAGGCAGTCCGTGAAGAAGTAGACAAGTTGCTAGCAATGGGCTACCAACGTGGTGATGGTCAAAAAGAAGAGCGGGAAGTGGAGGATGTGCGTGGATTTCACCGACCTAAACAAGGCATGCCCTAAGGATTCCTTCCCCCTGCCTCACATCGACCAACTGATCGACGCCACCACCGGACACGAGCGACTAAGTTTCTTGGACGTGTACTCTGGCTATAACCAAATCCTAATTGCCGAGGAAGATCAGGAGAAAACCACTTTCATCACCCACCAAGGCACCTACTGTTATAGAGTGATGCCCTTCGGGCTAAAGAACGCGGGAGCTACTTACCAAAGGCCGGTCACCGAGATGTTCAAAGAACAACATGGGAAAACTATGGAGGTTTACATCGATGACATGCTAGTGAAATCAGCAAGGAATGAGGATCACATCGATCACTTGTGAGAAGCCTTCAAGATATTGAACAAATATGGAATGAAGCTGAACCCTAAGAAATGCACCTTTGGCGTGGCGTCAGGGAAATACCTTGGCTTCCTCGTATCCCAAAGAGGGATCAAAGTCAACCCCAACCAGATTAAGCGATCGCCTCGATACCCGAAACACTCAACAACAAGAAACAGGTTCAGAAGTTGACAGGCCGAATAGTCGCCCTCTCTCGCTTCATCTCCCGATCGTCAGATAGATGCCACAAGTTCTTCAGTGTGTTGAGAAAAGACAACAGATTCCACTGGGATGACGAATGCGTCAAAGCCTTCCAAGCGTTGAAAGCGTATCTGACGTCCCCACCATTGTTGATGAAAGCAAGGTCGGTTGAACCCCTACTGACATATCTGGCCGTCTCAGAGTTGCGGTCAGCGCAGTGCTCGTCTGCGAAAAAAAGGTACATAATTACCTATCTATTACATTAGCAAAACTCTAGTGGACGCCGAGGCTCGGTACCCACACCTCGAGAAATTAGCATTGGCATTGGTCACGGCTTCCAGAAAGATGAGACCTTATTTCCAATGCCACCCCATCCAGTGGTTACCACTTTCCCTCTGAGAAGCATCCTGCACAAGCCCGAACTATCGGGCCGTCTCGCCAGATGGGCCATAGAGCTCAGCGAGCACGACATCATCTATATCCCCAGAACTGCCATCAAATCACAAGTCCTCGCCGACTTCGTGGCTAATTTCAGTGCCAAAATCTCGCCTAAGGCAGAGAAGGAGGCCCTGCAAATAACTCCAAACACCGACCCCGGGATACTTCACACCGATGGGGCCGCGAACGCTTTAGGATCGGGACTGGGACTCGTCCTTGAAGTCCCCACAGGTGAAGTTATTTGCCAGTCCATATGATGCCCCAAAATGACTAACAACGAGGTAGAGTACAAAGCTGTTATTGCAGGTTTAAAACTAGCCGCCAGGTACGGGGCCCGCCGACTGATCCTACACTGCGAATCGCAACTTGTGGTAAATCAAGACACCGGGACTTATCAGGTCAAGGAGTAGGTTGCAAAAATACCGAGTAGAGATCTGTAAGCTGATGGCCCAATTCGATGAATGCCGCTTCGAACAAGTTCGTAGGGTACATAACGCTGAAGCAGACGGGTTGGCTAAATTAGTCGCGGTAGCCACCAACCGAAATAAAGAAAGCACCATCACCCTCCTGCACTCCGCCATCGACCACAGCGAGGTACTCTCCCTGCATTTAACTTGGGATTGGCACAATCAATTTGTATCATATTTGCAGGATGGGAACCTACCACATGACAAAAAGAAGCAAGAAAGCTTCGCACACAAGCAGCGAGATACTTCCTGGTGAATAACGATCTCTACAAAAGAACCTTTGGAGGACCCCTGGCTAAGTGCCTAGTCCCCAACTAGACGACGCCAGTGCTAGAAGAGGTTCACGAGGGCCATTGTGGCGCCCATACAGGAAACCGAGCACTCATACGATATCTAATACGGACCGGATACTACTGGCCCACCATGAAAAAAGACGCGGCGGAATACGTCCGCCAATGTGAAAATTGTCAAATGTTCGCCCCCTAATACATCAGCCAAGAGAGCCCCTCCACTCGGTCACATCTCCGTGGCCCTTCATCAAATGGGGAATGGACATAGTTGGACCACTACCTATCAGACGAGGAAGGTACACTTCTTATTAGTTTTAACTGACTATTTCTCTAAGTGGGTGGAAGGAGGTGCCTACGCCCAGATCCGCGAGCAAGAAGTCATAGCCTTCATCTGGAAAAACATCATATGTCGCTTCAGCATCTCCAAAGAGATAACATGTGACAATGGATGACAGTTCATAGGACAAAAGACAACCGACTTTTTTGATAAATGGCGTATCAAAAGAATACTCTCAACGCCATATCACCCAGCCGCTAACGGCCAAGCAGAGTCGTCCAACAAGACCATACTAAATATCCTAAAGAAAAAACTTGAAGACGCCAAGGGATTGTGGCTTGAACTGCTGCCAGAAGTACTATAGGCACATAGGACCACCCCCAAATCCTCCACAGGAGAGACTCCCTACTCATTATTCTACGGGACCGACGCCATCATACCAGTCGAAGTTGGCAAACCAAGCCTCAAATACTCGCACACAAGCGGAGAGGAGAACAACGCGATCCGACTACAAGACTTAGACGAAGCCGAAGAAAGACGAGAAATGGCCCACATCAGGCTAGTGGCCCAAAAATAGTAGATCGAGAGATACTACAACAAAAGGACAAAAATTCATCCTCTCAAGATAGGCGACTATGTGCTAAAGGCCAAAACACTAGCATCCAAAGACCCTAACGAAGGGAAGTTGGGCACCAATTGGGACGGGTCCTATAAAATCATCGCAGTGGCAGACAAAGGCTCCTTCAAGTTAGAAACCATGAACGGAAAGATACTCCAAAACAACTGGAACATCTCACACCTCAAACGTTTCCACTTCTGAAAGGTGTCCCCCAAGCCGTACTCGTTTTCCCTCATCCGAGTTTTGTCCCAATTGGGTTTCTCGAAGAGGATTTTAATGAGGCGACGAAGGCGATGCCCAGAAATGTTTACGAGGTTATTTTGATACCCCAAGCGTACCGCCGATCGGCACAAATGGCGTATCACAAGGACTAGGGCTACGGCCATAATGTATGAAAGGCTACGGCCATCTCCAATTTTATAAAGGCTACGGCCATCTCAAATGTATGAAAGGCTACGGCCATCTCAAATGTTAGAAAGGCTACATCCATCTCAAATGTATGAAAGACTACGGCCATCTCCAATGTTAGAAAGGCTACGGCCATCTCCAACGTTAGAAAAGCTACGGCCATCTCAAATGTATGAAAGACTACGGCCATCTCCAATGTTAGAAAGGCTACGACCATCTCCAACGTTCGAAAAGCTACGACCATCTAAAATATATGAAAGGCTATGTCCATCTCCAACGTTAGAAAAGCTACGGCCATCTCCAACGTTAGAAAAGCTACGGCCATCTCAAATATATGAAAGGCTACGGCCATCTCGAATGTTAGAAAGGCTACGGTCATCTCAAATATATGAAAGGCTACGGACACCTTAAATGCAAGAAAGGCCAGGTCCAAGAAGGGCTTCGGCCATCACCAACGTTAAAAAGGCTAAGGCCTTAACGGCGAGAGGAGAGACTACTGTCTCCTCCATTCAAAATAAAAGGCTAAGGCCCTAACGGTGAGAGGAGATACTACGGTATCCTCCATTCAAAATAAAAGGCTAAGGCCTTAAAGGCGAAAGGAGAGACTACGGTCTCCTCCATTCAAAATAAAAGGCTAAGGCCTTAACAACGAGAGGAGAGACTACGGTCTCCTCCATTCAAAATAAAAGGCTAAGGCCTTAACGGCGATAGGAGAGACTATGGTCTCCTCCATTCAAAATAAAAAGCTAAGGCCTTAACGGTGAGAGGAGAGACTATGGTATCCTCCATTCAAAATAAAAGGCTAAGTCCTTAACGGCGAGAGGAGAGACTACGGTCTCCTCCATTCAAAATAAATGGCTACGGCCTTAATGGAGAAAGGAGATACTATGGTTTCTTCCATTCAAAATAAAAGGCTAAGGCCTTAATGGCGAAAGGAGAGACTACAGTCTCCTCCATTCAAAATAAAAGGCTAAGGCCTTCACGGCGAAAGGAGAGACTACGGTCTCCTCCATTCAAAATAAAAGGCTAAGGCCTTAACGGCGAAAGGAGAGACTATGGTCTCCTCCATTTTAAATAAAAGGCTAAGGCCTTAACGGCAAAAGGAGAGACTATGGTCTCCTCCATTCAAAATAAAAGGCTAAGGCCTTAATGGAGAAAGGAGAGACTACGGTCTCCTCCATTAGAAATAAAAGGCCAAGGCCTTAGCGATGCAAGAAGAAACCGCAATAAATAAAGGGCTACGCCCCGAGCAACATAGAAATAAAAAAGAGGGGACACAAAGGAGGCATAAACAGTTCTTGAGAAATTGCCAAAAAGTCTTATTAAATAAATCACAAGATTACAGAAGAGTATTGATTACAAAAATACATATCCTAGCTAACTACCAAGATCCCCGTCGCCCTCCTCCGCACCGGCCGCATCATCCTCACTTTCGTCCTGGAACACCCTATCGATCCAGGACTCGGTGCCCAACTGATCCGCCTCTGCAAAGGAGATGCCCGTCTGGCCCGGAGAGTCGAGGTCATACCCTCAAGCTTCACGAGCGACCCTGACCAGGTGGTGCTGAGTGTCAACCTCCGCCTCGGTGGCTCTACCAGCGGCTAGCAACTCCTCGAACACTGTCCACCTCGCCTCAGCATAGACAAGCATGTCTTGAGCTGCGGGACGTGTCGCCAGCCGGGGCAACGGCCTCCACCTGCTGAGGGACTGCCCTCCTGGCCGTGGCTGTCTGAAGCTCGGTCGACAGGGTGTCAACCTTGGCACGTAATTCTGCCGCTTCCATCATCGCAACGGGACCAAGGTCCAATTACTCCACCCCTCCCCCCTCCTCCCCCCTCCTCCCCCCACTGCTGGAGAAGACTCTCCAATTTAGCGTTACGGGTTACAGCGGCCAGCAAATCTACGTCTGCCTTCTCTAGTTGGGCCGTTTGTGTATGCAGCTGCTCCTCTACCACCTGCAAGCTTTCGCGGAAGACTCGGAAGTCGGGGTATTGAGTGTAGAAATCCGCAAGCGTCTTATGCTTGTCCCAGACCTCTTTATACTTCTTCGATGCCTTTCGGAGGGCATCAACCTTCTTCCGCTCCCTCCGGCTCCGCTCGACCTCCAAGATGAGGGTTTGTAATAAGAAGGAAGAAAGAAAAAAGGAGACACGTCAAAAGGGTAAAGAACCTTAGAAGTCAAAAGAAAACAACATGTAGTAATGACCGAATCATATCTGTAGAGTGGTACCGGCAACTCGACGTGATAGGTCTCTGTCGCTTACAGACTTCAAAGACTCCACCTCGGCAACCCCGCACAGCAAGGACATGTCTGTTGTGGCCTTCTCGCTCTCCAGAAGCAAGTTGCACCCCGTGGGGATCAAAATCCGGTGGTTGGGACCCGTCACCGCTATATTCACCCGGGCATACTCTTGTTGTGGCATGTCCGCATGTTCAAGGACCGCCTCAGCACATTCCGGCTGCGGCACGTCCGCAGGTTTAGAGGTCGGCTCAGCAGCAGTTTCCCCCTCGTCTATAGCTCCATCGGCGACAGCTGACGTGCTTTCATCCTCGACACATGAGGCAGAAGCGTCTACCGCGGCCGCCCTCAAAAGTGTCGCCCTTTCCGACCGGACGGCGTCAGCCATAAAAACCAATCTCGAATCAGGGCGGCGAGTAACCACCTACCTTTGTTCTACGGCCACCCTTTTTCAAAGGAGCAGCCTACACCTCTTTCGCTCCACCGGCTCATCGTCCGATGGAGCGCCCTCTTTAACAGAAAGAGACAAAGGCGCAACGCCCGCTCCAGACGCCGGCTCGATCGCGGGACGAGAGGGCCCGGGAACATCAGCAAAGACTGACTCCCGGATTATAGTGTCACTTTCCGAACGGGCAGCATCGGCAACATCGTTACCGGACACTACCACGTCCGCTCGATCATCTTCCGGCTGAGCAGCCTCAGGGGGACCCTCCCTCCCAAGGAGTATAAGCTCAGAATCCGACGGCGGGGAACTGGC